>BDDA01001642.1:0-14656 GCA_001662385.1 Chlamydomonas asymmetrica | reverse complement strand
ACAGCAATGGGTCGGCCAGAAGCGCGGTGCGTGCGCTTCACCATCGCAGCCGTCGGTGACAAACAAGGCCCGCCCCCACCCAGTCGCGCAGACACCAAGCGCCACAGGATCCCCACATTGCGCCCAGCAGGTGGCGGACAAGACGAAAGCACACGACAGCACAACCCCACACACAAAGACAGCACCAAAACCCCCAAGCGGCTCCCCCAAGGCGACCGAGACGGTGCACCCGGGGGTCAGATCCCGCCTGGCCCGAGCGGCAGCCAAGGGCACAATGCATGAGCATCAGGTGGACAAGCAGCTGCAGTACTGCTTACGAGTTTTCAGGGCATCCAACGCTGGTGAAGGCCTTCTGGCTCTTGTTTGTGCCCCTGCGGCATGCAACATTTGCGGCAAAAGTGAACGGGTGGGTATGCAAGCAGCGATGCATGGTGTCTGCACAGAACTGGCTGTCTCGCCACCAAGCAGAATTAGCAATGCATGCTACCGTATTCGGATTACCTGAATGCATGTAGCAAAGGCCATGAGCGCATTGTGCATTGACAATGTACCGTACGCATGGGTAGCATGGCCACCGTGCATACATACAGTCCTGCATGTACTCGCCAAGGAGCGATGATTTGGCGCATGATGAAGCACCACGCCCCTTTGAGCCGCACTGCCGCCTCGCCCATCCGTGCATCTACTGCCATTTCTGGGCAATCCTGGATGCTGAGACCCCTGAACTCAGTCCCCCCTGCCCCCTGAACACGCGCCCTCCACACACGCATGTACCTGGTTCTAACCATCAAACCACCCATATGTTCTGGGCTGGCACTGGGCTGGCACTCACACAGTGTAGGAGTCATCAAAGGGGTTCAAGGTGGCGTATGACCAGGGCAATCCAGCAGCGCGACATGCCGCGCGTGCAAGCGCATCCTCGTCCCCGATCGTACCATTCCATGTGTAGGAGCACACGCGCACCCAGCTGCCTGCATGGGACATTTGCATACATACATTGTATGTACTTGATTGCTGCGTGCCTAAATCACTGGCATTGTTCGGCAGGCGCACTATCGCTGGGACGATGTCAGCGCCTGGTTCTGGCGTACGCCAATAATGCCAAGCGTGCAATGCCTACACTGCCTACACTGCCGATATGTGGGCTTTTTGTAGCATGTATGCACCATGCATCTATGCTCACTCAGGTGGCACAAGCTGGTACCGCCATTCATTCCGACACCATGTGGCACGCACAAGCATAGTGCGCCACAACACCCACCCTTGTACTGCAGCTCGATGATGCCATCGGTGCCCGGTGTGCCTCCCACCAGCCGCACTGGCAGGCTGGGCTTCTGAGTGATGCCGGGAGGGGAGGGGGGAGGGGCGGGCGCTAGGGGCGGTGCCTCATTCGGCCAATCAGACAGGCCAGCAAACTCCCCACCCTCATTAGGGTCATCTGCGTGCCAAGGGCAATGTGCGCTGATGTGTACGCAACACTTTGAGTGGTCTGACATAATCCACGTTGGTGGAGTGGGGCTGGGATGGGATGGTGGCATGGTGCCTAGGCAGCGTAATGCATACACAAACCATCCAAATGTGCCTGCATGTTTACCCGCGCGACCAGCCGACCCTCGCAATGATCACTGGTGATCTGCCTAATTGGACCCACCTGTGCACACAATGCCACCGTACTGAAGCTCAACCTTGCAATCCTGCAATGCCAAGCACCACCCAAAGGCATGCATACGAGTGCATCAAGTGCTGGTTGTGAACTTGACGGTGTTTTGGCAGGCATGGCGCCACCCCCCTCATCATCACCAGCAGCACCACCCTAGTCTCCCAGTACCCCACCGGCTGGCCACGTGCATGCAACCCTTATGCCACACCAACGCCGGCCACTGAAAGCTTACCAGTGGTGATGCTGGGTGCATGACACTGCATCCCATTCAATGCGTATCTTGAAGGTAAACAATCAACATACACGCCCGCTCGCACACACACCACCACACACCCCACGCCACTTCATGTTCACAAACGCCATCCATGAATGGCCTGATTGGCCAATTGATGTTAAGTCAACCATAATCTACATATGCTGCAGCATAGCAGCACCCTGCACTGCTGCAGTGCCTGCAGCATGAGCGTGAGAGGTAGGACTCACATCGTAGGTGTCCGGGTCCTGCCCAGGGTCTTGATAGTTCGCCTGCAGGAGACACAGCATGTATGTTGTTGGGATGTGCAGAGTGGTGCTGCAGCAGGTGAGGGCTGAAGAGCGAGGCCCGTCAAAATAGTCAGAGTGAAATACGACAAGCACAGGGTGAGCCACGTGAAATGATGCCGCTCAACTTTCATCAGCGATGCTGCTTGCGGTAGCGCTAGGTCCTGAGTGCAAATGCGAGCTGCACCGCGCATTGGCCATGCATGCGTCGTGCACTTGTAAATGCCACAGCCAACCCAATGCATTGATTATGCACTCAGCATGCATGCCGTTCTGGTTGTACATCAGTACCACTTACCACCAACGCCGATATGTTGGCCTCTGGAACATTCCCAAAGTCGATCTGGCACAGGTTCAAATTGGGCTCATAGCCTGCAGGGCACATCAGCGTCGTCACCATGCATATAACCGCATCAAGTCAGCCAAGCCAGCGTGGACAAGCAAACATACACCTGGAGAGCGCAGCAGCAACAAGAGTCTGTTGAGCCCGCTGTGGTTGAGCCCTTCTGGTGGGGTTGTGCAGTGGGCCGGGAGTGTGGATGGAAGCACAACGATTGCGCAATGCTGGCAAGACCGCTTCCTCACTCAACCCACCTGTACAAACAGGAAATGTGCCCAGCCAGTTTGGCTTGGAAGCTGACGAGGGCAGGCGGGTGGTCTGGCTTGCATTCGTGTACGTGACAAACGCTGCCTTGTACGGGAGGCCCATGTTGCGGCACATCGTCTGCACAGAGTTGACATTAGCTGCTGTTTGGGAGATGGCAGCTGGTAAACGTGGTCTGTTAGTGCGACCCTAGCAGCATGTGGTGGGTTGTGTAACTTTGATGCCGAGTACCTTCACACTGCCGCTGCCCCTGAAGCGTTACCAGGTGTTCAGCAGCAGCCTTCCGGCCGCTCTCCAAGGCACCGAGCGGCGACGCACAACAACTCAGACTTACTGCACGTCACATGCACAGCCACGTACACATATATCTACGTGAACGCACCACCGCGGTGAACCATGGGTAGACCGTCTGAATGCCGACATTCCAGGCATACAACACGTAGCCGCTGCGGTCGTTGTCCTCCGTCTCATTCGCGCGCAGAGGACACCTGCGCACGAGGCGTGCGTGTTTGTACACCTAGATCAGCAGGTGCGGCTGACAGCCTACTGCTGTGCGTGCGTGGTGGATGTGTGAGCTTGAATGGGCCCAGTTTCAGTGCTCGCACCCATGCACCTGAAGGCGCCTGCTGACATGCATGCACTTACGCGCGGTACCATGCTGACAAGTGGCGCCACTCGCCGAACGCAAACACCTCCACCAGCCCAGAGGTCTTCTTGGTGAGCGGGTGGCCGGGCACAAAGCGCACGTTGCGGGTTTCGGTGGGTGGCGTGTCTGCACAGCACTCATGAATGATCAGTCAAAGCGCCACATATCCCGCGCAAGGTAGCACCACCTGCTACATGCCTTGTACGGCTATACATACGGCACACGCGCACATGGAGGCTCATTGGAAGTGCCTCTACTGACTCACCGGAGCACACCACTGCCACTGGTCCGAGGGGCCCAGGGCAGGCAAGGCTCTTCTGTGCTGGGAGCTTGTCGACGCATACCTGCAGAGCGAAGAGATCAGACAGGTGCGCCAAAAGGAACACGTAAACTCACGTAAACATGCCAGAATACCATCAGGTGTGTGGAATGTACATGCAGCGTGTGCTGGCATGTGGCTTTACGTTGCTGTTGAACATAAAGAGCAAGACGTGGACCAACCCCCTTGTTGATGCATGGGATTGTCAACTCGCTCAATCGGACCCGCATTTTCACCTGTGAATACAAACTGCAATGCGCGTATTGCTTCCCTTTAGCCCTGACTTGCTGTCAACTAATGCTGATGGCGCGCGCAATCGTGCAATGCTGCTGTCTGGTGGCAGCAGGCCACGCCCGTCAACGACCTACTCATGCGCACCCCTGGCTTCGATGCGCTGTGCATACGACAACCGTGCAAAACCCACCCGATGCACATGCTGGTTTATTTACGACACAGGACACAGCAAGCCCAAAGTGTGCCATTTCTTCTGGTTTGGCTCAGTGCACTATACTTGCACGTGTTCGTAGTGGTGCCCTGGACCAGTATTACCACTTATCAGTCCTATCCTGCTTGGGGCACGACTAGCCTTGGTTACCATGAACAACTGCCGCAAGCGCAAATCCCAGTCGCAAGCATGACAGGCATGTGGCGAGCGCATGCAGGGCTCTCACTGAGCAGAGGCTCAGCAGACTGCACTGATTTGCCTGTGCCCCCAAATGCCTGCTTGACCTACTTCGGTTTCGTAGTCCTGACAATCCCTGTGGGCGTACAGCTGTGCAATGGGAGCAAGTGTGGAGGCGGCAAATAGGCTTGCTGGCGCCGTGTAAGCTCTGCGGTATGGCTGGTTCAGGTACCTGCAAACATTTGCGCAAAAGCGCGTATCCACATGCAAGCAGGTTGTACGGGTGATGCATGCGGAATGGCCACCTTAAACCTGGACACCTGTGGCCGGTTGCTTTGATCAGCAGCAGGTCAACCCTGGTGCGAGTGCGCGCGAGAAATCCACAGCCAGTGGGACTGGATCTGGAACTACGCACTGTGCAGATGTGATGGCAATATGAAGCCCAAGAGCAAACGAAACAGGGCACGCAAACGTCAGCTGCACGGTGTTTGAAGCGGCACCGCTGCTGTACGAAGCGACATAACGTTGCACAAACCAACAAACAGACATCAACGAGCATCGCAGCCATGTGTGCAAGGGCCGGCAACCCTGTAAACCATCCCAGACACACACACCGAGCTGTGCGAGTGTGCGATCGACCTGTACCCAGCAGTGACTTGGGCTACCTGCCTGCCATGCTCAAGGTGTGACGCGTGTAGTGCGTATACAGTGAGACAGCCTCGCCAAGAAACCCACCCACATGCTGAGGATCAACACGCTAGTGCATGCATTCCTCATAGGATAGATTTTCTACATCGGAGACTGTGAATATGAAGATAGGTGTGTGCTGCTGCAATCATTTCATGCATAGCAACACCCAAACACAATGTACAGCTTGCCCGGCACACGCCCAACGTGCAGCGGCAACACACCCGCCCACTACTTTATCTGCCCGTAGCACTAAATGCATGTGAACCACAAGCAAGATCATCAGTGTACACCATGCCATAGTGAAATCCCCTTGCCCGGCCATAGCCAAACGCAACTACAGTGTCAGTAGTGTCAGGCAGAGCGTCAGACGGAGTGATCACGCCATGAGTCGGTTTTTGAGAGGCAGACAAGGTGTCTTGCCCTTACCATAATTATGATTTCGTGAGCAGGTTATAAAGCAATAAAGCATTGTGCGCTGTCTCTCTTGTGAGAGCCATGAACGTCCTTGGGCGCCCACTCATGGCAGCAGTCACAGCGTGGAGGTGGCCGCCCGCCCTTCTGGGCTGCCAGGAACATCCACAGTCTGACCTTGAGACTTACTTGCATACCAAAGCAGGCTCGAAGATGAGATATGTCTTGTCTTCATAGCAGAGCTGGCCCCATTTGCCAGCGACTTGAACCTCCACGACTCCTTGGCTCGCGCCCACCTTGCCTCCAGCAAAGCGAAATGCGTTGACGGCCACAGCAGAAACTGAAGCAACCTGCGGCATACAGTGTCACAGAATGAACCATGTCTGCCAAAACAACGCACACAGTTATGCATTATCCTGGCCTGAGAGTGTCACCCCAATCGCTTGCATTAACGTGCAGCACTTGCATAAACCTGCTGACGTGTTGGACAGATATGCTACACGCACCTCAAGTGTAAACACCAACAATCCAACGCACACAACAAGGAACTGTCCTGAAACGCGGTTATGCTTCATGGCGGTCGGACAACGTCCCGGCCGGGACTTCCCCACTTTAAACGCTTGCAACCCGGGGCCTGAGCTCAGCTGAAGATGAAATGTCAAGTACCTTCCACAGCTCGGTGGAGCTTTGAATCGCATTTGGTGGTATGAATTGTGCAAGCGCTGCCGATGGTCTGACCTTCGATTTGGTGCACTTTGTGGCCCCACATGATTCACACTTTTGCAGGTTGATGTTGATGAAACTGCGTACCAGTCCATGCGGGTCCTATATGCGTCAAGTGCCACTGTGAAACTGCTATGTCACGGCACTGTCATCGCCCAATCGACTGATGGCTTGCTGCTGCCGTCATAGTGCCACGGCGCAGCTCAACCCGTGTCTCTAGGAGCTTTTCCAGGTTAACATACCAGAATTACCTGTGAGATTCCGTTTCTGCTTACACCATTGGACAACGGGTCTGCTACACCGCCGACAAGCCTTGATGAGGCGGGCTGACCGTGGCCAAGCCTACAGCGGCAGCAGCACAGCTGGCTTGACAGTGGTGCAGGCAAGAACCTGGTGTTCCGTTACTTGTCGTTGCCGTACTGGTATTCGTACTGGTGCTCGTTGTTGCCGACAATTGCAAACACTTCTTACGTTCCGCACACGTCCGCCTACAAGCTTTGTCACTGCGCAAATAAGCCGGACAGGTGGCCCATATGTTTGCACAAACCAATGTCAGGTTTCTCGTAAGCCAGGCAAGCGGGGCGGATCAGGGCACACACCGGTTTCAGTGTCGTATGGAAGTGAACAGGTTGGAAGTCGCACACGCGACTTGGCATCACTATTTGGGCACTGTGGAACGGCGTGCATACTCATTCGCTGGGCTCAGTTCCAGGCGTTTGGCAAACGGGATGCGGTTTGGGCGGGGCTTGCGCGTCGGGGACCGCTGCATCAGCTCCCTCTCCTTGACTCAGCTCCTCTCAGGGCATGCCCAACTTTTCCTGCCTCATGCAAGCCAGTCGCTGGCAGTTTCTTTGGGCAAGGCCCCTGTCAGGGGTCCTACCAGATGGGCACGCAACAGCACGACCTGGCACAACGCACCCGCAGTGCACTCACAGCAGCGCCAAGCACCATCCCAACACTCATCGTAAGGCGCACTGTGAGACCCTAGCTCACCTTCCAGCGTGCTGCTCACTATGTTCTGCGCAACCGGTGGGGGGCCTTTCGATCAATCGCGCGCGCGTGCAAGTGTGATAGCGCACGCACACAGGAGCGAGTGGCTTCGGACGCTTGCACACATATGATTATTGTGACAACATGAGAGTCCCCTTGCACACGCATAGTTCTGCTTCTGAACGCACTGAAGCAAAGCTTGTAGGTTGCTACAATCGGTCCACGCCTCTCCTGTGCAGTGTATATATGCTGGTAGTGCTGGTTTTGTGCGAGTCGTTCAAGACCTGATCAGGGCAACCCAGCTGGATGTGCATTGCCAGTGCAATTGATCGCACAAGCATGCAAACTGAATGACAGCCTGGCACGACGGGCATGCGTTGAGCTGCTCAGCATCCAAGCCAGGCACGGTCCAGGGTCTGACACCACAGAGGCCAGCAAATGCGGCGGGCGCATGTGCATGTGCGTGAGCGCGTGAGTGCTGCTGAACCCACGCTGGTGTATGAGGCAGTGCAGCAAGGACCCCTACCTGCTTGCACAGCAGGCACCAGGTCAGGCGATCGGTGACGCATGCACGTACACACGCTCACATCACGCAGCAGCACGGCAGAGGCCAAGCAGCGGCACAGCTGGCTGTCCTCAGCACCTGCAAGCGCCACAGTGCTGCGGAATATGTGCCTGGGCTCGGCGTGCATGCACACACTTGGATGTTCAGTGCTTGGGCACATGCATGCATGGCGGACAAGTAAGGGCCTTTTCACACGGGGATGAGATTTAGGATTTAAACACATTTTCATCTCATCCGGGGCTTTCACACGAGGATTTAAGCTAAATCGGATTTATCTCATACATCCGTTCGGATGTATTTGGCCACCACCTCCAGACGTGGGGCTTAAATACATCCGATCAGATGTAAACCCAAAAGTCACCTGAGAGTTGCGGTGATGTGGGTGGAGGGCTTCAAGTGTGTGTGGTGAGGAGAGCAGGGCATGGCAGGCAGGAGCGCTTGCGGCTGCGCCAGCATGCCATGCCGCCGGCAGTGCCATCGTACAGCGACGTTGCAATCATTGATGCGCCTCGTACGGTCCTCGGTGAACAAATCTGAGCGAGGGATTTAACGCACTATAGCATAAATGAAGCAGTAGCGGCAACAGTAGCAGCGGCGGGCTGGTTGCGCTGGTTCTGCCGGTTCTGAATCACGTTCGCCGCCGGCTCGCACACACCCGCATCCCCCTGCCCGCTGTCCCCTGCATCGCCCCCTGCCTTGCTCTAAGCCACTCAAGCCAGACAGTGGCGCCTGCAATCGACTGCAGCACTCTGAATCAGCTTGTGGGTCACCTCATTCACCAAGAAGGCCTCTCCATTACTGCTGCCGTGTGTGCGCAGCTACTTCTTCGGTGGTGGTGGGCGTTTGCGTGGGGGAGGCCGCTTGGTGGATGTCTTTGGGGGTGGGGCGGCTTTGGGGCCTGCATGGATGCATGCCACATAGAGCGCGCGCATCAGCGCCACTGAGTGAGCTCGGCCTGAGCTACCTGTGGTTGCTGCTCATGCTCCTGGGCTATCTAGCGCCACACAGCAGTCCACTCAGACTGTACCAGGTCATGACGACCAAGCCCACAACACCACGTGGGCCAGGACGGTAGGTGACGAGGTCGTCTGCAACTGGCTTGCTGCATTTATACACAGGGCATTGGCTGTGTCGCTCACCTTGACAAGACACCGCTACTTTGTCAAACGCTGTGTTGCATGTTGTGACAGGGTCCTGGCCACTGCCACCCTGCACACCAATTGAATGACAGGAGGCACAACAATCCACAACCACTCAAGATTGCATCGGGCACTCACCACTGTGCTGTCCTGTAGTACTAGTATGAGCAGGGCTACATGCATGCTCACGTTGCCACCAAACAGTTACCCGGTGGCCATGCCGCCGCCTCCCAGGCCCCTCCAGGCTGAGTGCCGCTAGGCGGTGACGGCATGCAGGGGCAGCAGCTGCCTGCTAATAGTATCCGCAGCCACGGCAAGCGGCAAATGATCATGCCCGCACCTTCATGCTGATCAGCCCCGCATGCATGTGGCGTACAATGGGCTGGCAAACATATTGAAATCTCCGCGGACTGAGCAATTGACGGTGACCAGGTGGGGCGGATTGTAGGGAGTGCGGATGCTGGTGCTGATGACAGCCCACAACGGCACCAACCGCAATGGATGCCACAATCCTGGCCACCGCTCCACCACCTTGCCTGGTACTAGGTAGAGGATCAAGGCATCTCAAGGCCAGAGGCAGTAGCGCACCTGTGTCTGATGTGCATGCTCATGACAGGTGGCTGCTCAATCCCAAATACTCACCGCAATGGCCACCCTGCTGCATTCTTGCAGTGAGGCCTCCTTGCCGGTGCAGTTGACATTGTCCAGCCAAAACATCTGCAGCGCAACTCCAGCCCACATCCGATTCAAGCTGAGCGGCAGTGCATGCCCAGATGCACACGCTGTGTGCGGAGCACATCACCCTACAGTGGCACAAACCGCTTGCTGTGCACGCAGATGCTTAGCTGCTGTGCATGCATAGGACTGAGCATAAGGATCAAGCTTGCTGGCATGGAGGGGTGCACACACAGGCTGAATGAGCACTCACGTTTGTGTCTGGCGCAGTCATACCATCAGTGGGGATGACCTTGGCATTGTGCCAGGGCTTTCCGATCGACCTGCAGCAGCCAGACACGCGCCATATCAGTCGGAGGCATTGCAGGAGTGAGGGCAGCGGGTGGGCGAGCATCCTCTTAACAAGCCCAGCAGTTTCCACCTCTCACGCCGCACCTGCACAGCACGCGCGCTGCTGCATCGTTGAAACCATAGCCGCACACCAGGCCCAGCTGAAACTCAAACCATTCAGCACCCATGATGGCCTGCGTGTGTAGCAGCGCATGGCAGTGCACGGTGGCAGTGTGTGGGGGGCGTTGAGGTTCCTGTGGGGCATGCAGTGTGCACATGCATACAGAGGAATACTGCAGCTGACGATGTGCGTGCTCAATGCTCGCCTGGTAAGGTACCCACGAGGCCGCAAGGCGGCGCCTTCCCATCACCAGCCAGGCCTAGTGCATTCCGCCGGGTTGCAGACCGACGGGACTGGCTGGCCTCGTGCGTCGGGGGATGACACGAGTCACGACAGGTGAGGGAGTTCTATGTTTGTGAGGAACATCAAGTGTACAAGCGGCGCTATGAGCCCTGCCTCATTCACTCGTTCCGGGAGAACCCTACTTCAGAGCTAGTGCCCCTGGCACCGCGAGGTGCAATGCAGGGCGGCACAGGTGCATGCCTAGCTCCGTTCCAATGCCAGCAGCTGCACTGCTCTGCAGGGGTGGTTGTGTGGGGGGGTTGCACTCGCCGAAACAATGCCCTCGTTAACGTTCTTCCCTCCCATCAGGCGGTAAATCAGGACGTCCTCCTCCTGCCACGGCTTGCCTGCATGCCGTTAGGAACCACGTGGCAAGGCGGTCAGTTTACAGGGCTGCTCGGCTGACCAGCAACCAGCAAGTCAGTTTGTCACCCGGTTGGCCATCAGGCTTGTGCGGCGCTCACCCTTACAGATGGCAGCCAAGTTGCACGGGGCACCATCCCAGGTGGTAGGCAGGGCCGGCACCAGCGTTGAGTTGATGACGCAATTGTGCAGGTCCCACCTGTGAACATGCAGGCAGCAGGCAGCAGGAATGACCGATGGCATGCGCAGTCGAGGCATGCAGAGGTAGCAGAGGTCAGGCCTTGCATGCCCACACTGCACCCTGCTGCCGCACCCCGCCATGTACAGTCGAGACACAACGCTCCCTCCATCCCCCATCACCCGTTCCTTCCAGCCAAACTAGCCAAAACCATGTCCCCGACCCCTCAGCATGCCCCTCAAAGCATGTAATTCCACAAGCATTTGATTTCTGCATGTGATCCCCAGGCGTCATGTGCTCAGCAGTCCCAGCGCCGCTCACGTCTCTCTAGGGCATCCAACGCTGGCAAAGGCCTTCTGGCTCTTGTTTGTGCCCCTGCGGCAAGGCAAGAGTGCAAGATGAAATGCGATGTAAGCCGTGATGACCACTGCAATTCTTCAAGGGTGTTGCTGGTGTAGCGTGTCCAACGCATGCAATGCAAACCGCTTGCACGCATGCAGCAAAGCAGCGTACAGTTTGGCAAGCACCGCAGCCAGGTATGCATCAGCCCCAAGCTCCAACCAGCCCCTGGTGTCCTGAACCCGCTGAGCTCACACATCAAAAGAGTCATCGCGTTGGTGAAGCAAGGTGGCGTATGACCAGGGCCACCCAGCAGCGCGACATGCCGCGCGCGCAAGCGCATGCTCGTCCCCAACCGTGTCCGGGCCATTGCCAGTGAAGGGTGAGCACACACGCACCCAGCTGCCTGCATGGTCCAGCAGTGCACAGGCATGCAACGTTGCATTGGATTTCCACTCGAAATTCATAACAGAGTTTGCAGGCATTGCGGAGCTAATCGTCATCATTCAAGGCCACCCAGTACCTACCAGCGTTCATGCCATACCGTACATGCACACACACACATAAGGATGTTGCGCTACCGTGCGGTACGCCACTACAACGCTCACCCTTGTACTGCAGCTCGATGATGCCATCATTCCCGGGTGTGCCGCCCACCAGCCGCACTGGCAGGCTGGGCTTCTGAGTGATGCCAGGAGGGGAGGGGGGAGGGGCGGGTGCTAGGGGCAGAGCTTGGTTTGGCCAGTCATAGAGGCCGTGTTCGTTATCACCAGCCTCATTGGGATCATCTGCATGCCAGTGAATTTACATGTGAATGTCTGTGCACTTACACGCATGCCAACGCTTAAATGCACCTGTAAGGATGTGGGGTGTGGTTTGTGCGGCGTGGGGCATTGGTTGGGCCTGCCATATCGGTGTCGTGATGATGATGGACGTTGGTTTGCGCTTGTGCACACATATATAGTTAATATACCATACAGTATTACCTTCTTTCACATCAACCAGCCTTGAACCCACCTGTGCACACAATACGGCCGTACTGAAGCTCAATCTTGCAATCCTGCAGTGCCAAGCACCATTCAGAGGCACCCATGCGGAATTCCCGATACCCGGCAAACCTGACGGTGTTGGTTGGCAAGGCAGCATCCATCTCAGCAGCAGTGCCTCATGCGGGGCCCCTCAGCAGCTAGCGCTTAACTGCCCAACACCACTGCAGTGGTCATGCAAGCATCGATGGTGCTTCTGCAGTTTTGCGTGTACCTGGTCCATTGCGTCACCATGCCCATGCATGCAAGCACATAAGTGGCGGCGGTGTGTATGACACAGGGAATATGTCGAGCTTCTGATTAGCTTACAGTACCCTGGCTGCTGTGCCTGCATGCGGCATGAGCGTCATCACGATCACTCACTGTGTATGTCTCCTCGGCGTCGGGGGCTTTCCAAGTCGCCTGGAGGAACAATGAAGAAGTGGTGGTGCACCGTTAATGTGTGCACTGGCCGGAGCATGCAAACGGCGCTTCACGTGTGTGGCTGTCACATTGCAGGGGAAAACCACATTGTTCACTGCACCGCTGCAATCAAACACGCCAGCGGGGCAAAGACTGCCACCGGAAGATGCACCCGTACGGCAATAATTACGGCAATGCCAGGCAGGCATGCAAGAGGTCAAGCAGGCGTGCACCACAGGAAACTGTACACACAGCGGTACACACTTACGAAAAACGCGGTGACGTCGGCCTCTGGCATGTTGCCAAAGTCGATCTGGCACAGGTTCATGTTGGGCTCATGGCCTGCATGATGATCAGCAGTACACCGTGCAAACACATGATGAAGTTGTGAGTTATGACTTGTGGGTTGTGACAAACGCATGTGTATGCTACATGTATGGGTTGTCATTGGCGTGAGCAAAAGCCACGGAGGTGGCTCCTGTGTATCCAACGCGGTGGTTTGGCCTTAGGTGGTGGTCATGAAGCGGATGCAGAGCGCATAGCACGCACACCAGGAACTGGCTTGGCTGCTGCAAACTGCACACCACTGACTCACCTGTGCAAACCGGAGTATTGGCAACCCAGTTTGGCTTGGTAGCGGGAGAGGGCAGGCGGGTGGTCTGGCTTGCGTTCGTGTACGTGACAAACGCTGCCTTGTACGGGAGGCCCATGTTGCGGCACATCGTCTGCGTTGGAATGTCATGAGCACGATTTTGTGCTGCAGCTTCCTCACATGCCATGCACGCGTGCACCCGTGCACCCGTGAATGTCCATTGTCACGTCCACATTCAGACAAATACCATGCAAGGCTTCCATGCCTTACCCCCTCACGTCATCCTCCCTGCCCCCCCCCTCCCCCTCGCACCACACTGCTGCGGTCTCCCTGGGTCCCCTCCCCTCCGCTGGCACCCCTTCGTGCGTCCCGCCATACAGAGACAGCAGGGTAGGTGAAAGAAACATGCTGCAGGGTTTGTGCGCTGCCAGGCACACATGCGCCCACACACATAGCTGCGGGAGCGCACCACTGCGGTGAAGGATGGATAGACAGAGTCACCGGAAACCTCCAACCCATACAGTATGGGGCCACTGCGGCCGTCACCCGCCGTTGTACTATTGACAGGAATCGGGCACCTGCGCAGAGAGCACAGCACGGTAACACAAGTCAGCAGGTACGAATGGCTGATACTCTGATAGTGATAGCCCGCAGCCGCACGTTCATCGCACGCCTGCATTCACCCGCTGCCGGCTGCTGGTGTGCACAAGTTTGCTCGCATGCGCTGGTAAGCATCTGCATGAGTGAACCCATGCATCATGCAGTGCACCTACGGGGCGCACATGCATGCACTTACGCACGGTACCATGCGGACAAGTGGCGCCACACGCCGAACGCAAACACCTCCACCAGCCCAGAGGTCTTCTTGGTGAGCGGGTGGCCGGGCACAAAGCGCACGTTGCGGGTTTCGGTCGGTGGTGTGTCTGCATGGCACGGACGTCAGTTCCACTCAGGAAGACGACAGTGGGCAAGCAAGCTGCTCGGGCATCATCCATTGTGGTATATGTCCATGCCATGCATCCCGGTCAAGCAGTGTGTGTGCGTCAAGGCTGACACCGCTTGCGGCCCATGCGTGGCCGCAGAGGGAGCAGCTAGCGGAAATTCAGACAGCGCTGTTAGCCATGTATTGAACTGGTGCCACCCTTCCCTGTGGTCCCGCACCGACTGTTGTGTATTGCATGTGGTGTGTGCAAGGAGACCCCTGACCAGACCCGCTGGCTGGCAGTTCAACTCACCGGAGCACACTACTGCTACTGGTCCAAGGGGCCCAGGGCAGGCAAGCCGCTTCTGTGCTGGGAGGTTATCCATGCAGACCTGTACAGGCGCAAACGAGAATGCCAGCAAGACTAGGGCACTGAATGCTGCCCGGCTGCTGAGTGCTATGAATTGTGTCGTGCGCGCGCTTGCAGCCTCGCACAC
>BDDA01001641.1:0-14660 GCA_001662385.1 Chlamydomonas asymmetrica | reverse complement strand
CCCCGCCCACTCAACCCCGCTCGCTCTACACCGCCCACTCAATCCCGCCCACTCAATCCCACCCACTCAACCCCTTACCCCTCGCACAACGCCAACCACCATTAGCCCATGTAACCCACCCCCTGCCGATCACCACATAAACCCATCCAGCCCCACCTACTGCCATCTGTATTGGAGACACCTCAACACATTCCTGCACACTATTTACATCCTCACAATACCCTACTCCCCATCCCATCACCTGCCATAGGCTCTTGTACCTGCCCTAATCACCGCACTATCATCGTGCAACGGCAGTACCAATGGTCCACAGCCGTCTGGCCTCCCCAAGCTTTGGCATTTCGAACGACCGTTTGGCTTGAACAATCTTTAGAGCTATGAGAGCTGGCTTACCGCCTGTTGCGCACACCGCCAACCTATTTTCGCCCGCTCTGCGCGAGTTCATTAGGCTAAACTTCCTAACTTGGCAATAATGTCATCAGAAGAATAATGGCAACTCTGCCTACATTGCTAGCGAGATGTGGTTGATCTTGGGATGTTAGCATCGATATGACAGTGTCTGTGTTTGATATGCAGGTGTTGCAATGCGCCTGTCGTGCCGGAACACGCATTTCAACTGTTCGTGATAGCTGAGCCACTTATCCACTTAAGCCTGCCTTTGCTCGTGACCAACTGTGTAATCGCTTGCCTCCAGAAGGACACGGTTTCTGGATGTCCTGCTGTATGCGATGCAGCCCACACATACAAGCCTTAACCCACGCACGCGGCAGCGGGGGCGACAACCCACGCACAAGGCAGCTGGGGCCGCGGTCCATGCACGAGGCAGCTGGGGCCATGGTAATGGCTGTGCGCTGTGGCCATGTACTCGCCCACGCACATCCCCGTTCCTGCCGACAACATCTGCACTTGAATGCGCAGCGCAGCAGTGACTGGCGTGTGAATACAACAGTTCACATGTGTGTTATGTTACATCAGGAGCGTGTTGGCCACACGGCCCATGCTCCCCCCAGATGGGGACCAGGCAAGCAGAAGGGGGTCGCCAAGCTATGCAAATGGTGTGCAAGAGGGCCGCAGTACATCAGCATAAGCATCATGCATTGCCACAAGCAGTTGAGTGCAGCACATCGCAAACACCAGCAGCAATGCACGCCCACAAGGGGTTAGTGTGGTGGTGTATCCGCATCGTGCAGGGTTGCATAATACAGTTCATTGATGTACATAGCAACCATGTGTCCATCTGAGTGGTTCAACAACTCTTGCATCGCAGCATCCGCTTCATCGCGCTCAGCATCAAACGAGACGTTGGTAATGATGCTGGGGTATTTGGCCCGTAGCTCAGAGTAGTGCGGTACAACAGTTCACATGGGGGGAAGGTGGCTCAGCTTCACAGCGTGTTGACCTCATGCAGTCTGAAGGATAAATCAAAGTGCCCCCAAACGACGGTGGAGCCAGATGCTCGCCGCCCAGTCATCCCGCTCTCACTGAATACACACCAACACATTACGACCCCGGACAGCACAGGATGAGACGAGAATATCAAGCCAGTGATAAGCATATGAGGATCACGGCTGGGGGCAAACCTGGTGCGTCCGTGTGGGTGGAAGGCTCACCCTCAGCACAGCAAACGACGCCCAGAGCATGGCTCTTGCATGATGGTGTGGTAGGTTTGATGGCAGGTATGGATTGCTGCTTGAAAACACGTTAGCAGTGTAGTGCAAACTGATGTACGCGAGCGCATGGCAGTGTGCTGCGCATTCGTTCCCATACTGGCGTATTCCAATGTACGGCACACCAACTGCCGCCATGTGCCCATGCGCCCAACCCAACGCCTTAGCGCCAGACTGCGCTGAAGCTGCGGCCTGCACGCTTAAGCTGCTAAGTGCATCCAGCTGAAATGTCGCCCCCTGGGCCATTATCATGCAAACGACAGGCAAGCAGCCAAGGCGAGACCAACCAGCAGGCAAAGCAAAAACAAACAGCAGAAACGGAAGATCACCTGCAGCATAGCAGTACGGCAACATGGCAGCACAGCAGCATGCCAGCATAGAAGGATGCCAGCACGGCAGCTCTCTGAGGGGTAGGTCAGGGTAGGCCCATGATACATGGATGCTTGAATGCATGATGCATGATCCTCAGGGTGGTGGTGTTTGATTCCTGGTGCACGGCTGCGACACGCGCAGGACCATCAGACAGCCTCTCATGAACAAGCGTTCAGCATGAGTTGCAGCCCGCGCCCAAGCCAAGCCATACGGATGCACAACCCTCGCAGAACCCACGGGTGCTTGGCTTGGGTGAGCGCATGATGATGTATCACACTGCCGCGGCTGATTGGTACAAGGGAATGCAAAGCGCAAGGGCACCTTGCATGCTGCAGGCCGTGTATTGGTATGGTGCGATTTGCACTTTTTGCCTGCATACGATTTGCCCCCGTCAGGTTGCCGTCATGCGGGGCGTGTGACAAGCGAGCCCTTGCAACATTCAGCCTGTGACCGCCACCCTAGGCCTGACCTGAACCAAGCCCACTGCCCTTGCTATCACCACAGTGCCCCACCATCGTGTTCCATCCATGCACCTCCTGTCCACTTGCGCTGCTGCACGCCTCGTTGCAAACACGCATGCCAACCTTGCCATGTTCTGTGTTTGGGAGGTGGAACGCGTCTGCATGCCGTTCGTGGCGCACGTGGCGGCTGGAGCAATACTGTCTTGCGGGATACCCCTGCAGCTGTTGAGCTGAGCCCGGAGCAGGGCAGTTTGGAGAGGATGGTGAAGCAGATCGGAAGGCGGGAGGGGTATGAATAACGGATTTAAGGGCAGTAACGTATCAGCGCCAGCACATTGGCCTGCGCGTATTGCGCCCAGCTGGTTTGTAGAGGAGCGGCTTTCTTACTTGTTCGCCTGCATTGTGATGCGCTGTCATGGGCGCTTCAGGCCCTTATGAGCAGGCCTCGGCACGCTTGGCGTGCACTGCTGCACGCTTCGCTGCCTGTCACCCACACGCCAGGTCAAGGTCCAGAACGCCCCTTGCATTTCGGCAATGCTGCTGATTGCCTTGCTCGACTCGGCTTGTGCTGCTGCAGTGCGCACCACTTGCGTGCCAAATGGTGAAGTCCAGGAGGGGGTGCAGGTGGGTGAGCGCATGCATGCATGGTGCGTGCCCAGAGGTGCACAGCACTTGGGCGCACATCAGCCCTTGCAAACATCGCCAACGCCTCATGCCCTAGTCTGCGGGTACGGTGGGGAACTACGACTGCTGACGCACGCACAGGCACACACACACGCGCAAACGCACGCACGTACGGCTGCAGCAAGCTGCACATGTATATGTAACCAGACAGCCAAGCCTTGCGATGCATCGCGGTGTGCGCGCTGTTCCCGTGGACCGCGCGTATGTATGCATGTGGGGTATGTGCAGGTATGAGAGGGTAGGTGGATGTATGAGAGCGCAGCCACATGCTGCTCAGCCAACATGCATCGGCTAGCTGATGGTTGATCTTGCAGGGGGATGAGGGGGCCATATAACCATGTGTGCACAGTTGTGCGCACCCGCAGACCCGCCCGTTGTTGCTGCTGGTGATGTGCAACTCTGGCCGCACAATCTCGACCGTGTGGTACATGCATGACCAAACGCAACGCAGTCATGTGCACATTGGGTTGCTGGTCTGACGCATGGCGAGCTATGCATTTAGCCATGCAAGGCCATGCAGCAATCAACCACACCCTCATCCACTGGGCTTGTCCTTGGAGAGCAGCATGCACCACTAACAAGGCGCCGAATACGGTACTGCCACGTTGCCTGCGCGACACCTGTAGCACAGTCTCAGGTGCCATTCCCCCCCATGCCTGATGCATCGCATTGTGCCAGGTGCCAGGCGTTCGGATGTGTGCCTTAACAACAGTTAATCTGGATTGTGATTTCACCAGCACACTGAACTCACTGAATCGGCGCCACAGTGGCATGAAGCAAACAGGGCCAGTGGCCGCCAGTGCCGCTTGTGCGTGGAGCGGCGGCAGATGCAGGGGTAGCGCTGTGAGGGGAGCACGAAAGTGCAAAAGCAAGTGCCAGCAGTAGACTCAGGCGGTCAGCAGAGGGGCGGTCAGACAAGCGCGGTGTGGCTGCAGCGAAGCCTCCCACAGCATGAATTTACTGGGCTCCACGCTTGGGTGTTGCCACATGTTCTGGCACGGTACCGAGACCATGCCAGGCCCCTACACCAAGCTGCAGCTTCACGTTCCACCCCGGAAGCGCATTGCTGTTGCGCTGCCACCTTGCGCAACTGCGTACCCGCCCAGCTAGCGCGCCCTAGCCAGCCAGCGGCGGGGCCGTGTACGATGCACGCCGGGGCCGTGTGCGATGCATGCCGGGGCCGTGTACGATGCATGCCGGGGCCGTGTACGATGCATGCCAAATGCGAACCAAAGCATGTGGGTGTGTTTGTGGACAGCAAGTACAGGGAGGCACAAGAAGCACAGCACAGCACAACACAACACAACAAGCTCTGCACCCCCGACCTCATCTATTGAATCCATTGCCAGCACATGCACCACCCCACCCCGGCGACGACCTGCTTCACAATATGGCCCGGCGGTCTGCCCCAACGCTACCAACGCCGAATAATACGCACACGCATGCTCTAGATAGTGCCAGCAAGTTCCCCTGCAAGTTCCCTGCGTTGCACATAGCAACATGAGCTTGCTGCATCATGACCCAGCAAAGCAGTGGTGTGTTCGCCCTTGCCGTGTGCATATGTACGCTGCACCAGCACACGCAGCCGCTCGCACACAAGCATGTGGTGCCTAGCGGCAGCTGCCTTACTCATGCAAGCCGCCGGCTCACTCACCTTGCGCATGTGTGGCAGGGCTTATCCTTAAGGTTTCGTTCCTCCGGATGCATGCACCGCAGCACGTGTTTCCACTGCCCTTAGGATTCGTCAATCCCGGGGCTTGTCCACTGTCCCGGTGTGGTTCAGCGCAGCTGTGGCGGATGGAGCAGGGGGCGCCCGCTTGCAGGCTTCCACACCAAGAAGCAAAAACCAAACAGAAAAAAACCGCACACGCACACGCTGGCATTGTGCGTGGTAGCGGTGCCAGGAGCCGACGCGGCTGCGCACTTAACCTAACAAGGAATTATCCGCTTTGTCACTTGAGCCTGTGTTCCTGCCATGATTCTACCCACCGTCGCTCATTCCGTCACGCTAGCTAGTGCAAACTCGCTCGGCTGGCCTGTAAGCTGCGCTCCAAACGCAGTCCCGCCAGCAAATGCCATGCTCCAGCTTACCATATGCAAACAATACAACACTGTTTGCCCATAGTGCTTCTGACCTGAGCAACTCACGCTTGCAGAGCTGGCTTCTCAGCTGCACACAGTGCGTCGACGTTGCCAAGCAACCTGCGAGCCACAGCACGACAAAAACTCAGCCTGTGTGGTGACAGTTTGTTTGTCGTGCAAAAGGTTTATGGCCTCGTCCCCGTCAAACACAATGCTGGCACGCAAATCACCAAGCACCACAACAACCACTACAACGACGAAGCAAACAGCAAACAGCCTCACGTTGTGAAGTCGTGCTCATGTCTTCCTCCAGCCTCCATCAGTATACAGTGGCACAGCACTTGCTTGTGGCTGAGCACCACGTTCAGCGTGTACATAAGGTTGCAGGCAATTTTGCAGGCATGTCGTGCTTGGGCAGGTCGCACATAACGAAGTTGCACAACTGGCAAGTTGGTATTGCTAGCATTATTGTGTATGCCTGAAATGTCACAAATATGGATGAGCCTGACTTTTTGACTGTGCACCTATCTGGGAACCGGTTTCGGTAGTCCGGAACACCAGTTTTTTTTGTTTTTTTTTTTCAGACGGGAAAGGTTACATAGCGATGGCTCCGCTGCCGAAGCAGGCAAGAGCAGGACAGGCAAGGCCGACCCCCAGCACCCTCAGAAGCCCGGCCAGGACAGGGACAGGGACAAGGACGGGAGAAGGAGGAAAGCCACAGCGAGAACCAGGAAACGAGGCACGCCACAGGGGCAGACAGCACGCAGCGGGCAAGACAAGCAAGGAGGAACCAAGCAGGCCCGAAGGCCGTCCGAAAACCCACACAAAAGTCACCAGTGTGAAGACGTTGACCACCAGTAAGCCTTGAGGCGATTTTCTGCAGTCCGTTGGGATGCTGCAAGGTGCTCTGCAATTTCAGTGGCTATCGGGAAGTGCTCTGGACACGGCTCTGGGTGCGCGCCTTTGAGTTTGTCGGTTCCGCTGGGGCGTGTGTTGCCGCCTTCATGCTTTGCATGTCTCAGCGCTTCACAGTATTGCTGTGGGACCCTTTAGTGCCTGTGTTATCATCTTGTTCCTTCCAGGCAGGCGCTCAGTGCGGCAGTCTGAAAATGGGTGCTCTCTGCTGCACAGCAGCAGGTGTGTTGCGCACAGCCAACGGTGGCACTCCAGCTGCAGGCGGCATGCGCACTGAGGAATTCACAAAAGGTGGCGCAGGCTGTGAACACATGTTAACGAAGCACGAAGCTATGCATAGGCGGTCATTCGTGCGCTTGGGGAATCATGTTCGACGAGATGTATATATGAGAGTACTACACTACTCGGCGGTGGAATGGACGACGGTCTGAGCCATCCACGCACCGCCCAGCAACACCGCCCAGCTGGATGTGGGATTCCAGGGCAGGGGTCACACCGTATGTGCATATCCTGCATGAGCCTTGCGCAAAACACACACCCTTGTCCCGCCGCCCCACTTTTTTCCACAACACTGGCAGAGAGGAGGCAGCAGGCGTGGTGACAAGTGCTAGCTGCGTGCCGTGGGCGGCAAGGAGTCAGTGCACGTCGTTAGTTCTCCTGACGGTGCGAGAGCATTCTGGGAACAAGGTGAGACTCCAAACGCCGCAATTCAGCAGCAAAGTGGTCAGGCCATCCAGGTGGCGCTGGTCAGCACTGTCATGCTCTCTTCCCTAGCTATAGGCTAATAAACTTGTGGTGCAGGCTGCTGGAGACTCCCAAACTGAACGTGGGATGGCAGTCATGGCAGGAACTATCTCAGTGCAGTAGCAAAGCAACACGTGTTCGAGTTCCAGGCAATACGCAAGCATCATGAAAACCTACCGCTCTATGGCAGGGCAACACAAGCTGTCGAGGCCCGGGACAAGTGCACACAGACAAGATAGACAAGCACCAGCAGGTTGTGGTCCCAGGCGGCACTGTCTGCTGCCTGCGAAGGTTCCGCTGCCAGGAGCCAGCAGGAGCAGGTGCGCGAAGCGGGAACGGCGGACCGGTACGTGCGGCCTGATGACATAGCCAGTGACACACTCTATGTACTAGCTGTGCACCTGTACATCAAAGCAGTCTGATTCTGTGTGGAGGGAACAGCGTCATGCCAGGAGGTCCCACGTGTGGTATATCCTACCATATCCTACGTAGGTTGCAAGTTCCTGTAGTCCCTTGGCATTCTGCTTTGCATACACACCCTTACCGACGCTTACTGTCGTCCCTTGCTGCCATTGAAGCGCTTTGCCAAGGAGGTTCCACGAGTGATACCCTAAGCTCCTATACGTTCCGCTTAGCACACACACTTACAGTCCCTTGGCATTCCGCTTTGCCCACGCTTGCAATTACGCTTGCCCCATTCACACTACTGTTCGTTTAGCGTGTGCTGTGTTTTTCCCTGACCGTCGTTTTGCCTGAGACACGTATGCACTGAGATGTAAGCGCTAGGCTAACCATACACGTTCCAGTCTCACTACGTGTGCCTCGCTCGAACGATTGTATGGGTAAGTGTGTACGTGTCTCAGGGAAAGCGGGCATCTACAAAATGCAGCCAAAGGGCAAGTGCCCTCCACGAATGGAAGATTTCACCCCCATAAACAGGTTAGCCTGGAGCAGTGTGGGTGCCCCACTTACGCGTCTGGGTAGATATAGTCTGGCTGGGGTCGACGTGCAAGCGATTTCGCGCGCTGTGCACTAGGAGTACTCCTGCTGCACAAAATGCTATATCAGGATTCAGTAGTCCAGGAGCAGCCGTAATCTCGGGAGATAAAGTTAATCAGACTGGTTACACTACTCTAGGTTCAATGCGCCAGCGGGGGTAGCGTGGGGGGCAGGCGGAGGGATGCGCATCATACATGAATTCGCATTGAGGTTTGACTGAAGCTCGCTATCACAACCACACACAGCGTGTGCTGTTCCTGATGACAGTCGTCGAGAGCGTCTCAATATGACTATCTGAGCTGCTATCGCAGACCTGCACAGTTCACTCCGGGAGAGGCTAGCTTCATCCGCCAAAGTTCTGCGCCATGTGCGTATTCGCCGTACAAGTGTGGTTGACAGTACTGCTGCGCACTCATATGAACTCAGAGCAGTTCCTGCTGTGCAGGGCTCAGCCACACGTATCAACGTGCAAGCTGTCGGTACTCCCTCAGCGACTCTCTTCACATCACAGCTCGCCATTTTACCACCAGTGGCGGGAACACAGCCCGCCACCTACGTGCGGGAACACTCATCAGCCGCTGCACATAACCAGACCGTGCATATACACCGTATTGTAATCAGGTATGGCATCCAGAAGCCACAAACCTGAGCAGACATGCAGCCAACATGCGTGCACTTGTAAGCACAGTGCTCGAGAAAGTGGGCTTTCTGCATGCCCCCTCGATGCAGGTAAAGTGCGTTTCAAACAGCGTGCAGGTGCAGGCACTTTTTGAGCAGTACTGTAGGCAGCAAACGATGTGTGCTGCACACTTGCCACGCTGGCCATGCGTGCCTGGCCGCCCATCCATCCAGCCAACCGCTGATATGTGGTCTGCAAGCCACACAAGCTGGAACAGAATAGCAGTCGCTCACACCGCTGGCTGGTCAAAGCACATAGCACGAACACAAACACACTGCGGCATCGGTATAGGTGCAGTTCCACTGAGGTAATGCACGTGTGCGTTCTGGTAATCCGCGGTGCGGGGTGCGGCTAGCGGCGCAAATGTGTAACAGTCTGGACAACAAATCTAACCAGGGCTACTGTCACATCAGTGCATATATCATTTCACCTGCAACTCGGCACTGTGTAGATGGCCAGGGGCCCACACACGCCGCGTTCTCAGGCCGGATGAGGGAACACCTTCAGTTGCAATACGGTTTAGTGCTTCGAATTCCTCCTCCTCCTCCCCTCCTACCTCCTCCTCTGTGCCGTCCACGCGCATCTCGGACTGAATGCAACGCCGAACTGAAGACACGATATAAGCTCTTCCCGAGAACATTCGGCCTACCTGGTCTGAAAAGTCCGCACTGCCTGAGACGTGCTACTGCAGTGCCTGGGTGGAGCCCTTTTGTGTAGAGTTGAAGCCAGAGGAGGTGGACGCTGCAACAGTGGACGCTGCCACAACGTTGCTTCGTGTTCTTCATTCGTGTGTGTCTCTCACTAAAGGTAAGGCGACACATACAGCGCCACGCTGTTGGTTCAATGCTGCTCGGGCAGTGAAAGTCCCGCGATAGGTTTTGCCAAGCAAGTTTTGGTGGTGTATTGTTAGTGAAGCCGAGGGCGCTCACTACAACTCGACATTACCTGGGCCCATCCTGGGTCTCTGCACCGCACTGACTTGTCCCCCCGCGTTGTCCATTCACGTGTGCACACATCCAAAACGGTGTGAATCCCCCATCTCCCGGGAGCGCGTTGTGTGGCCCAGTTGCCATACATTAGACCGCACAATCCAGCCCATAAACCTGGGTTGAACTCAAAGTTCAGGACGGGAGGGGGCACGACCCCGCTCTCGGGTACCAGTTGTGGGGTTGTTTGTGCACACATTGCTTTGCATGAATTCTCGCCCATCTTAGGCAGCCGAAAGCATCTACGCGGAACAGGTCAGCCGTGGTTTATGCGGCTTCGTCAGAGACAGCGGTACGCGCGAGTCGAACATCGGTTGGGGGCGTTGCGTTGCTTATTGACACGGACCTTCCCAGTGGTTTTCCACTACCATTCGCTTACCTGTCTTTGGACTGTCCCCCAGGCGTGGACCTTGCAAACTCTGGCAGGCCTGCTAGCTGTTTTCAGGGCGCCTGTGTTAGGTCTCTGACAGTGTTCGACTTTGCCGTACGAGGTGTTAAGCACGCAAAACACAGTTGGCGGTGCTGAGTTACATCTTTGTGCTGTACATCTTTGTTTGAGACTGAATCGGACGACAGGTGTGCACCTTTGCTACAGTATATGTAGACTCTGGAGCATACATACAGGCTCGCTAGGCTCGCTCCAACTGCAGGATTCAAAACCTCCCATGGACGCCCCTGTTGGTAAACGGGTAATGTGTAGTGTTCGCATAGCTTGTCGCCCTCGCCGAGCAGAATACAAGACAGGTTCTGACTGCCAGCACGGCGTGTGCCTGTCCTGCTGTCCTTCAGCAGGGTCGCTTTGCGGTGTGGGAGCATTGCTTAGAAATTCGTTAGTTTTGCAGTGGCATTCGCACTGGCGCTCGCACGCAGTGGCGTACGTTCTGCCATGTTGCATTCACACATCTGACACATCTCATCTTGGCTGCCATGCCTGCATACCAACAGGCAGCCCTCTGTTCTGCTGGCCAGCATTTCTTCCCATGCCAGCTTTGCCCAGTTTGCTCCTACTCCTCACCTGCTTGATTCTCCTGCCCATCACCTGCATGGCTGGTCATTGACCGGAGCACTGTTGCCCTGCATGCGGGTTTGGTACCGGTGCACTCTGGCGGGCTGGGTGTACATATGCCTGTGGACGCATGAGGGCCATTTGTGCGTGCGCGTTTTGTGTGGCGGCCGCAACGGCGCGGGAGCACGAGCGGCACATGGGTAACACTATAGCACAATCTGTCCGTGCCATGTGCGGGCGGCAACTGTGCAGGTTTTTGTTTTGTGACCATGGTTGAGAACCTGGCTTGAAACACCGGGGTGCCTGTGCGTTACATGCTGCAACCTTGCTGGAATGCGCATGCATGTGTTCCTCCATGTACAGGTGTATCAGGTGTCTAGCCGTTGCAGCAACGGGCTCAAATGGGCAACATGCCAAAGGTGCTCCTGCTAATGTTGGTGCTGGTGATGACATGGTCAGGCGCATATGCAGGCCTTGGCCCGGCCCAGGTGAGCGAGAGTAATGTAACTTGTTAGCTGCCACACACCTTGTTACTAATGCATGCCTACTGATGATGCATCCATCGTTGCCATGGCGGTACACACCACCACCCAGCCGGTACAGCTGGTAAGTAATGTGTGTGTTCAAGTATTTTGCTTCCTTGGGCCATGCAGTGTGCTTTCCGTGGGGCCGGGCAGTGTGCATATGTTATGCGCGATGATGAGAACTGCACCTGAGGGTGACGACGTGTCTGGGCTGTGCTGTCGGCTGGCGTAAAGAGAACAACGGTCTGATGGTCTGAGTCGGTGGCTGTATTGTATTGTGTGTGTGTGATTTGTTTGTGGATCCGCCACGATAGGAGATACTCCAGAGAGCCTGTCTAGCCTGCCAGCCAGTAAATTGCACAACCGTATATATCTGTTGTGCATGGTGGATGGTGGATGCACGAGCTCTATTGCGTGGCTAACATGGCAGCCACAAACAACATCAGGTTGAGCTTATGCCTGGTGACACCAGTGACGCACAACGCCTGCTGATACTGATTCTGCTGCCTTTGCATGCACCGTTTACGCTCCTGCTGCGCACATGCAGACTTGCGATAGCACGTGCAGTGTGACGAATACTGGTGCCAACCTGGGCGCATCGAGCAACCCCTACAATTTTTCGTCGGCGTGCTCCACCCCCAACAAACTCTGCCTGCGTGTAAGCTGGTGTTTGTATTGTAGCCTAACATGCTTACGCTGTGAACACATGGCTGATTCGCATGTCACTTTGCCGCACTGCGCCCACTTGTCATGCATGGGCTGGTTGTTACTGCCAGCTACTATCATGTTAGTATGCTTTCCTTCCCGGGTCCCGTTCTTCTCATTCAAGGGTTGCCGGGATGCTGAATGTCTGCCTGCTGCCACCAGGGTCCTGCTACGTGTCCATGTGGCCATGTCATGAGGCTTGTTTGTGGGCAGCTAGGATGTACGGCATGGTTCTAATGGATCGGTGCTCACATGGGGCGTGCCTTGCTTGTGCAGGACCAAGTTACCCGTGCCAGCGGTGTTGATCCCCTCCAAGGAAACTTCCCTTGCACAGGTACGATGGTAAAAAGTAGAGACCGGCGCCGGCACTGTTAGCACTGTCATAAGGTTGTTTTATACATGCATGCACTTGCTGTATGGCATTGCTCTGTTCTTCTAACTACACTGAAGCCCACTCGCCAGCAAGATACGCACAACGATGTGCATTCGTGATTGGCACGGTGGCGGCAGGATAGGCTGCCGAATTCTTGGCGTCGCACCCAGCCCGTCACTTACTGACTCCAAGATCTCTGCTGCACCGCCATGCATGCATGCAGCCGGTGATGTGAAGCTTGCTTCGTTGAACTTCAACGGCAACCTCTCGTGCAACTCCCGCCTCAACAACACGCTCAGCATCCCACTCACGGGTAAGGCACACACACAGCAATTTATGCAGCACTGCAGTCCCTGACGTGCGTGTATGTTCTTCACAATCTGCTGCAATATCAATCCTTCTGTACCGCATACCACCTGCGTGCGTGGGTATATTTCTGCCATCCAGTGCGTGATTGTACCATTGTGACCCTTGTGCTGCAAAACCGGCAGGAACAATTGTGGTGACAGCAAGTCTACGGTAGGTGGTCGATCCAACAACAGTCTGGCAATGCACCACCGTGATGCTTTTATCACAATCGTATGTGTCATGAGAATGCACGGGCAAACGCTACCCGGTAAACACGGAAAGGTGATTTGCATCCACCGAAGCACTTGCTTGCTACTTCGCTCGCTCCCAATTGCTTGAATGCTGTCAGTGCTGTGCTAGTTATACAAGTCCACCCAAGCATGCTGTGCTATGCCGACTGTTGTATGTCAGAAAGACTGTTGTATGTGCATAATGTGCACGCCGCGGTGCGCAGATCCGACATTGGGTTCTTCATATCACAAGACGGCAGCGATCCCAGGACTGTGTCGGGCAACATATGTGACCAAATCCAGGTGATGCCACCATCCGCAATGTATTTCACAGGGTGCTCCAGCTAGATAGATGGTGGCACTCCAAGAATGCATACTCTGTACATGCTGAGCTTCATTAAAAGTAGCGGCTAGTTCATGCACATACCATGTACCAGCCTGTACGCCTGCTTGTCTGATTTCGCATGCATTCGCTCATGTCTTATGTCCTGAAAGATTCAAGATTTCATGATCCCCAAGATTTTTGGGGTATGCACCCTGATTGCCATAGCTTGCTGTATCATTTGATGCAGGTGCCACCAATCCCAGGAATCCCTGAGATTGCAGCTTCCGGGCAGAAGCCGGATGAACAGGATTGCTGCGGTGAGCTCCGTATACTTCTTAATACGCATGTGTTGCAAAATTGTTGCAAACACACACCTAACCAACGCACCAAGCAAATGCCTGCCTTGGCTAGAAAGCTCCCAGTGTGAAACAGTCTAAAACCATATTGCCCACCAACCTAGCCTTGAATTGCAGCATTCGATTAGAGTGTGCGATGCTACCAGACGTTCATAGCTAACCTTACTTGCAAAGCTCAAACATTTCATTACGGGGCTTGCATTGACAGCAATACCGTACATACAATGGTGTCAAAAAACGATGCAAGCTGCAAGTATGCATTCCTGGCCTTGCGTCCTATCGCGTGTGTCTTAAGCTTCCTGGCCTGTTCATCGATTCATTCCACTAACTCCATCCAACCCTGACAGGCGACCTGAAATCGGGTCAGACGTACTACTTCACATCCACATTCACGTTTCCTTGCCGTGGCCAAAACGGTAAAGTGCAAATCAGGCAAGTTCACCAGATAGCGCTGCCAAGTAAACATACACAGGTCTCGATAAGATCCTGCAAGCCTCGCCCCTGTTGTGCATGCACACATAATGCTGACAACAAGTGTGTAAGTACCGAAAGCTCAAGTCCTTCGACTCTGTACGACATGTCAGGCCAAACTTGTGCTACTTGTACTGTTCAAGCCAATTTTTTTGCCATTCGCCCTGTGTGCCGGCTGCAGCTACTGCGCTTCTTGGGATAACAACGTGAATGGATACTGTGTCGGATTTGACGGGAATGCGTACGGCACACCTCCATTCCCCACCAGCTCTGTTATTTCACCTAGCACTGATTCCAAGTGCAGGTGCGCTAAACGTGTGGTTACACAACGCGCTGCGTGCTGTCGTGATGTGGTCGCATCCTGCCACTGGCGTTCAGCCGTTTGTCATATGATGCATTCACACCCATGATTGCTTCGCGTACGGTACAACGTGTTCTCACATACTTCACATGCCTGTTGTGCATGCATTTGCACACAGCTGCACAGAAACAGCAAGTTGCAGGAGCTTGTTGATGACTTCTCATCGGTTTGGACTTGAGGGGCCCAATGATCTCAATGTGGGCATCTGTTAGCCAGGCAGGCAATGTGCAGCACCTACCCATGCTTGTGCTGTTCCCAGGTGCGAGATCATCCCCACAAACATCGTGTGCGAGGAATGCGTAGGGTTTGGTGACAGTCCCCCACCGCCCCCATCCCCTCCCCCGCCGCCCCCGCCGTCGCCCCCGCCGCCCC
>BDDA01001638.1:0-14671 GCA_001662385.1 Chlamydomonas asymmetrica | reverse complement strand
GACCGGTGGCGACGGCGGCGACGGAGACACAGACGCCGGCGATGGCGGAGGAGGCGGCGGCGGGGGTGGAGGGGGAGGGGGAGGGTCCACCACCTGCGGTTTGAATTCATTGCGGGCAAATGCAAGGTTCCTCTCATATGTTGTTAACAATGCGGTGTGTGATAACGCAGCATGGCATAATAAGGCCTATAGGTGTATGTTTGGGGTAAAGGCTGAGTAATGAGCTGAGGAGGGAGTACCGGTATACGATAAGGCATTTCTGCTCAAGGGGTGAGCTATGCATCACTTGAACAGTACTGCAATAGCATGCTGTCACCAGGCATTCGCGGTGTTTGCGCGGACAGTTCTTTGTTTGCTTTGTGCATGCATTTTATCCACTTCACTGGATTCCAGGCACTGCCGCGTCCCTAATCATCACTCCTCCACCGCCCACTCCTTCACCGCCCAACCACCTTTTTGATAAATGCCACATATTGATGCTTGTTTTGACACCCTTGCCACACAGCATCCCCCCAACCAGCAGCTCTCCCCTATAGTGTGGCATACCACTAATGCTGACAGGCTGGTTCATGCCAAAGCCGCCCACGCACGCCAGCACGTGTTTGGTTCAATGGAGGCACGTGCACCATTCCCTTTTTGCTAGCAACACTGTGCAGCTAAGGAGAAGCTGCAGCTCGCACGCATAATCAACGCAGTGTGCGTATGAATGCAGCGCTCGGGGAGCAGTACTGCAAGCAGGCGCGGATCAGGGCACTCAAGGCTTCATAGAAGTGTGATTGGCGCCGAACAGGTAACAAGCACAGGGGGCGTTGTGTGTACCAGTGACAGCACCAGGCACGTGTGAATCAATTCTGGCAGGGCAAATGCAGGTGCAGCGACAGCACCGCAGCAATGTTAATGCCTCCACACTGTTGAACAAGAGATGTGAATGAGGCATTCCTCGAGCAGGCAGGCAGGCAGCCGGCTAGGACGCTTTGGCACACAGGATGAACACGGACACGCAGGACAAAAACGCCCCTTTGATGAAGCTTGCAGCCCCAAGGGAAGCCCAGAGGAGTTTATCAGGCCATAAGAAAAGAACACTCCCCCAAAGCACCAGCAAAACCTGCACAGGCGAAAAAGAAGTCTTCTACCGTCCAACCCCGACCTCGAGTCGAGGTTACGTTAGCTCCAAGTTCAGAAGAGTGTCGCACTACTGAGTGCGTTGGCTGTAACTGTGTTGGGCACCAAAACCTGTAGGGCTCAACACACCAACCTGGTTGCAGCCAGTGCGCAGTCCTGCACAACACGCCTTGACTGGGCCTTATATGAATAGTGTGGGCAGGAGGACGACTTTTACTCAGATGCCTTGTATTACTTATCAAGTCATTCACGCGTATGTGCCCAGCTTGGGACAAACACGCCATTCCAATCCGTTTCGAGCGTGTTCAGGCGCGCGATCGAGCGTGTGTGTGTGAAAAGCAAACAGGGCACGAGGACGGAGTGCTGGCCAAAGTCTTCCATAAGAAGACAAAATGGAAGAAGGAATGACGCAAGGTGGCCCAAGCACGCCAAATTACAAAGGAGGGATGCATCACTGCCATGCACACGTTCTGCCTTGGGTGGCTGATGTGAAGGCAGTCATGAGACCCACTACCGCCCACACAAACCTATTGATGTGACGGACGTAAGCTGCCGGCATGCATGACAGTATTCCTGGCGTGTGTGGTCAACTGGTCACAGCGTTGAACGAGATCGCTCCAAGCAAAGGAGCACCAACCTTCCAGTAGCTGTTATATGTGTGCTTTACATGGTATCCTCCTTCGTGACACAGCAGAGACTACACTCGCGAGCACTTCAAACCCAGGTCAACCGGTCAAACAGCAGGCGATGTCGATGGACGTGAACGCACCAACAAATGGGTTTGCCCACTGAGTATTAGCTTTCAAGGGACCATACGACTAAATGCATTAGGTTAAATGGTCGTCAAACTCAGAAGCCACAAGTTCAATGTGCCGTGCTCGTCCAGTTGTAAATGTTGCTCCCCAACACTACACACCCTTCAGGTGCGGGCTCGGTTGCAGCACGACGTTTTGCGACATGGTTCTCATGTTAAATCTACCCAAGTACGGTGTGTGCGCATGAAGCCTGCGCCGAAAACGAGATGCGCGAGTTTCTTCCAAGCGCTGTAAGCAAAAGCTGCTCTGCAGCTCCCGTTGTCGCTGGGAACGAAAATGACGGTGTTCACGCAGCTACGAGCTTGCTGTATTTTTGTTGCTGAAACCCGCGAGCAACAGAGTCAGAACCCACTTGCGCCCGACTGGCTTGGCTTGGCCACCCTCCCTCCAATTGCCTGCCTTCCTAGTTTGGAGCCGTTGCGCGCGTGGCACTCACCTGGGAAAGCACGCGTCCCTTGGCAGACTCCGCAAGCACTGAACGTGTTGATGACCGGCTTGAAACAGGCACGGCTGCCAGCGTCGCCCCCACCAACAGGGTGAGGAGGAGCAGCTCGCGCGACCGCAACATGTTGCCAAGTCGCCAAGAGCTGCTCGTGAACGTTTAAATGTAGCTTTGTGGACTCCGCGACGCTAGTAACACAACACAGAGAAGGCTGTGGGCAGCTTTAAGCCAAGCTGGTCACCGGGGTTCATTCATTCATTACGCCAGGTGAAGCAAGGTTGTGGTAAAGTCTCTGCTGCGAACCGTGTGTTAAACTGAAAGCGGGCAATGCGATTCCGTCCATTGGGATTCTTCGCACGCGCTTTCCCGTTCAGCAAAATCCAACACTGCCCGTACAAACAAACACAGTCGTATTTGAGACAGCCGCGTACGCGGCAAGCGAAGTCGTCGGATGAAGACAGAAATGAAATTGCTGTATTTACGTCATAACACGCCTCTGTGGACAGATGGCAGAGCGGCCTGGCGGGGCGGAAGCCCAACAGCCACTGTGTGGGCCTGAAGATGAAAGGGCACACAAGTTGTTTGCAGCGTCATTCCCGAAATTACACGACATCTACGTCCCTTATGGTAAGTCCTTGATATTCTCGAACCAAGGCCTTTCAAATGCAAGCAATTATAGCGGAGGCAGTGCTTCCGCTATACTTGGTGTACTCGTGTCCTGCATGCTGCACCTGGCTGCACCAAGAAAGCGACATTCGCCTAGCCACCTGGGCTTTGTGTCTGGGTCCCTGTTTGTGAGCATGGCTTTCCTTCAAAATTGGGTATACAATCCCTTATCCATTACCTCATCAACTCATTTGAGACCTCCATGACTGCTTGTCGAACTGCCAGACAGAAGCAGCACACACCTTATGGAGGACCCATGTCCTTCTCTGGTGGTCTCTTCAATCCACCAGGAACAGCCATTTGCCATGAACGTCTCGTGGATTGCAGCAAAGGTCGCTACCTGCGACTGAGGCTGCCTGCCTTCCAGCTGCTGCACGTATTACACTTTTCAAAACAGTACAGGTAGAGCATCACAAGGCTGTCAGGCAGCGCTGAGTTAGTGCAGCGAGATCCGGCTGTCTCATTCTGTCAGCTCTCCCCTTGTACCCACTGGTTTCAGACCTCTGTTGCCCTCCAGTTTGAACATTGCCGCACGCACTGTGAGCGGCTTGGCACCTGTTGCACCTCGAACTTTGTATGCTTATTTTACAAAGTCTGTAATGAGAGGTTTTCGTTCAGAGACACAGGACCTGTCTGGGCCCCAGGCTTGTGTGCATGCGCACATTCACGATCCTCGTTTTGGCATTCGTGCACAACGTTAACACCCACACCGTGGCCAAGTTGAATTCCAGCATAAAACTTGACGTCCCGTCATACAAAGCAAGCTAGAAATTTTCTCAAATCTGGAGCTTTGGCTGTGGCACACACGTGTCAGTGAGAGATGGTTACTGATGGCGGTGCCATACAAGCCCATGCACCTTGCAGGCTGGCCCCACAGCAGCACATTACAGCCTTCATGGTACATGGAAATTGACTGTCCTGCACGATACATGCAAGTCCATCACGCTCACTGCCACACGCCCCCCTGCAAACCATGCAGACACATGTTTTGCTGCCCAAGCCCCCACGCCCCAATGATCCCCTCCCTTCCTACTGACGCTCCCGCTCCCCCTGCGGTCAACTCTCACACACCAGAGACCCCACGCACGCTCGCTGTGCACCACCACCGACCGCAGTCCAGCGCCTACCCTGTCATACCCCCACCTACCCCACCACAAGTCCGCATCCTCATACCCATGCACCAGCAGGGCAGGCCGTGCCGTGACACAAGGGCATGGTCAGGGCGTGTGCAGGCAGGGCGAACTCACAAACTATAACAGGCATAAGCAACGCGGCCCGCTCGTGCATGCATATGGGCGTGCACTGCCGTATGTACATGGGGAGCGAGCGAGCGAGCAAGCAAGCTGTATTTGGACAGCGCGGTCGGGCTCGAGCGCACTGATACGCTCACACACCGCGCGCTGCTGCCAAGGATGACTGCATATCTGACTGCATGTCGGACGGGTCGCAAATGTCCTGCAAGCGCGAAGCTTCAACCACCGGCAAGCCCAGGCCTGCCGTTCCTGATTGAGTTGTTCGCAGCGGCGCCTCCTAGCCCCCTCTCTGGTGTGTACAGCCAGCTCAACCGACGCAAGCATCGTCGTTTTGGAAGCAAGGCCCGGCTGTGCTCAGGCGTACAGCGCATGCCTCGCTCAGCAATGCAGGACGCTTCTGAGGGCTGTTGACTGTTGATATATGACATGCGCACATTCACAACCCATAGAGCTGCCTACATGCGTTGTACATGCACGCTGCAGTCACACATGCGCACCTGCACGTCCACATTGCGTCCACCTGTACCGCTCTGCCAGCAGTCAGGCTGAACTCCTGATGGCTCGAATGCCATGAACGGGCAACAAGGTGTTGACATAACAACCTCACAACTCGGGCTGCCTGCTTCCATCCATCCTCCCCCGCCATACACACGCGCATACACAGTGCCCGGCACGGTGATTTGTACAGAGCAACGGCTAGGTGCATGCACTTGGGTGGGCCAACCAATGGGTGCATGATATGCCAACAGCATGCACGCAACAGCGCTGATGCCGTGTGCCAAATGAACCTGGGAGTTGATGCGGCGGGCCTTGACGCAAGCGCTGCTGGCATGCATGCACGGCACGACCTCAAGGCACACCCGGGGCTGACACGTTGCGCAGACCAGTACTCAGCAGCTGCTTCAGCAGAGCCGCCTGCACACTTGTCTGCCACCGCCGCTTGCCAGCTATGCGTCGTGCTGGTTGGTTTGATTGAGGCCTCACTTGCATGAAATCAAAGCCAAAGCGGCCGTGGCAGACATGAAGGATTCGTACCACAGCGCGGTTCGTGGTTAGCACATTGGGTACGTTTCAGCACTGACGGTCCCGCTGCATCGCTCCCCCGCATCTCCCCCGCCCCCCCAATTGCATGCTACCAGGTGTGGCTGAGGGTAGCGCAGACGCCAGGTGTGGCCCCAGCAGGCTGAGCATGAAGTGTATCAGCTACTGCGCAGGGCGTCGCCTAGGGCCCACACATGGCGATGTGCAGAAAGTTTGTGGCAGGATCTGGAGCTTACAACACATGGCAGGTCGATCGCAGGCTAACAAACAGCGGCCGGGGCAAGGGAGTGGGCACAGTTGTTGTGGTGCTGCCGGGTCAGGATTTTCAGGCATGCAGCGTTGCACTGGCAGCAGGCCAGCCTCCAGTAAATCGTATCAAACCGTGCAGTCGCATTAATTTCGGCTCGTGTAGCTCTGCCCGCATGGCATCCTGTAAAGCCGCCCACAGGAGCTAAAATCCCGAGCCTGCATAACCCTGATGTGCTAGCACAGTTGCGCCGCAGACTACACGAGCCTGTGAAATGCAGCACGTACGCAAACGCCATCCTTGCCCACCCCAGCAAAATCTCCGCAGACGACGGGCGCGCTTGACACAATCAGATAAGTTCCGACAAGTAAGCAATTTCATCGCAACTGCTGAAGGCCGCAGCAAGCGCCAAGCTGAGCGGTAAGCATGCTCAAAACTCGGGCATGCGCTCTCAGGCAATCTTGTTGAGCTGTCCATACCACACGCCGCTGACCATCACGTCCCTAGCGGGCTTGGCGCCCATGTCGTTATCGGACGGCTGCATGCTCCTGAAAGCACCCGCGATCTCGCCCGTGACCGGGTTGATACGGTCCACTGCAAAGACCGCGGAGCCCTTGTTGGGCGTGATGCTCTTGTTGTTGTCCTTGAGGATCTCCGCCTTGTCCTGAGCCGCGTAGAGGCCGATGGCGCTCTCGTATCCCGTTGAGGCGCCCCGGCCCTGCACATCGAGGCATACACGATGCAACAGTGCAATCAGTACTGCCACTAGTGCAAGCACATGGGCATACAACCAGTTCAATCATGTGCTGGGAGGCCCCTGGCATCAGTGTTGCGGCTGCTGTAGTGATGGGTGGCGTCACAAAGCTGAGGGGTTTTGGGTTATGATTCACAAGGTGTGAACAACAGGGCGGCGCACGAGTGGGCAGCACCGCCGCAAACCCAACTGCTGAAAGCGGCTTACAGAGGATTACTGGCATCGTTGCTCAGGATTGCTGCCATTTGCAGGTCAATGACAACACGATAAGCGCACCAAAAGACCATGCACGGCGGGTGTGTGCGTGCGTGCCACTCGGCCAGGCGACGCAGCTCCAGAAGCTTGCCGTTGCCATGAGTGTGTGTTGGGGGTACGGGGCCAACACGCTGTGCACGCACACGCTGTGACATGGCAAGGCCGGATGCATGCCAGGGCAAACGGATGCTGGCCACAACTGTGGTCCTTGAGTACAGCACAGTTGTTGAGACCACACCGAACCAGGGGCGGGGATGAGGTGCACCGAACATGTGTGGGGGGGGGAGGGGGAGGGGGAGGGGGTTCAGAGGTACAGGACCATGCGCATCAGGCGCATGACTCATCCCATGACTCACCCTGGGATCCATGAATGTGGAGCCGCGGTACGAGGGCACATCAAAGTCGCCCGAGAAGCTCTCCAGCGTGCCTGACGCGTTCAGCTGCCTCATCGTGAACAGGAAAGGCACCGCCTCACCGCCCGGCAGCTTCACTGTCACCGCAGCGTAGTCGATGCCGTCCTCTTCCTTGAGGCGCACGCTGCCGTCCGCTGACACGTCAAGCGAGCCACTCATCTGCTTGAGCGAATGCGTGAGGAGAGCAACGTGCATGGGCAGTGTCAGACCACTGCACACACAGCATGCAGCACTGCTGCTGGGTGGGCTAGCGCACACGCCGTGTCACGACCCGCTGCCCTCGCGGACGCGTGCACGCATCCTGCGCACACAACTGAGGCTGCTACTACTACTACTACTACTACTACTATTACACATGTCATGACGAGAACTGCTGGTGATCTGGTACCCACAGTACCGATTCAGGTGAGGGACTGCTGCACCCCTTAGGGACTGCTGCACCCCTTAGGGACTGCTGCACCCCTGAGGAACTGCTGCACCCCTGAGGCTAGGCTTGGGATTGCAGTGCAGGGCCACACCCACCTCACCATCCACCATAGGCCAGCGAGTGCTCATATGTCATACGTCATCCACTCAACGTTCGTGAGCCGTCCTTGCGCTCGCCACTACCTCACCTCACAGGGGCGTGCCCCATAGCGTGCGTGCACGATGTCATGGTGTGTGTCCGCACCCACCTGGTCAAGCGTGTACGTCATTCGAGTGACCAGTTTGGTGTCCATAAAGCCCGAATCTCCCTCCTTGAACATAGAATCTTCCTTGACCTTGAAGGATGTGGGCTCAACACAGAACTGCTCCAGGGTGTACTTGCCAGGGGCCTGCAGTACCAGAACGGCAGTTGTGTATTGCAGCCAGCAAAGGGGGAAATGGCGGAATGGCGCATCTGAGGCAAAAGGCACTGCAATACATTGTGTGGTGCAATTATTAGGTGCTCGACAAGTTGCACCTGCACAAAGCATGCGGGTTGCATCATGGTTGCGTACTCAACGAACTGATAACTTCATTGCAGTTTGTGGGGAGGGGGTGGAGTGCAACTCATACCCAACCAACACGTGCGGCTTCACGTAACTGCATTCATGCAGGCAGGCAGCACTAGATGTTGCCATCAAGGCCACCAAGTCACAGCAGAACAGTCCACACGTGTCGGGCACGCAAGCACTAGCAGATGCCACAAGCAGGATCTCTGCGCACAGACAGCGTGTGAACGGCTCTACACGCGCGAGGTTACTCAGTGCGGGACACCCTACTGCAACTCAGTGAACACTGTAAACGCACTGATGCTACCCGCACAACATGAGATGGTCACATGGGTGCCACATCATGAAGGATTTGCAACCACACAGGGCTTTCGAGTGTCACACCGGGCTCCCTACACCACACACAACGCGACGAGCAGTCTCGCTTGCAGTGGCGCAAGCATCAACCTACCAGAGCAGCGGCAACATGACCGCCTGACTCCACAACTGGGCAGGTGTTGGCAATGCCTGACCCCTTCACCTCCTTGTATGTCAAGCTCTGAAGCTGGTCGAAAGTCAACGCAGGCGCGGCCAAGGGCTGCGAACACAAGCGCGGCAGAGGCGGTTGGCACAAGGCACTGAAAAACCTTTAGTGGCATGAGGCAAATTGCAAGGAGGCGTGAGTTGCGTGGTCTGTTGCGCTTAATAGCAGCTAGGCAGAGCTGGCAAGGCGCGTGTTTGACCTGGAACCCCAATTGAACACCCACCGTGGCAATCAGCAGGACGGAGGCTGCCAGAGCAACGGTGCCGCTCATGCTGTGTTCCTTCCAAGCCTGGCACATGAGCTTGAAGTTCCTTGCAGCAGGCCTGCACAATAACGATAACACGTTCTGTGACCATGCCCGTGCCAAACCCCTTGCTTGGCAAGTTGCAGCTTCACACACAGCACGGACAGTACCTTGTTGCCTTGGAGGCCTTGGAGGCAACGTTGTTCATCCTGGCCTGCAACATTGTATCACTGCCACTTTTGTCTGCGGTGGCACGTTGCGGTAGTTGCGGAGGGACGCTGGAGTGCTGCTGTTGCAAGGCGCTAGGTACTTGCAGGTCAGGTAAGGAGCTGCGTTCAGCGCCATGTGGGCCTTTATGCTAACGCGCCTGTGGTGCTTTTCGTGAGTATGTTGCGTTGACTAATGGGTGTGATACCTGTGGTGTGTTTACCGGTCATACGGACTGCAGGTACACTGTTGATCCTTGCAAGCACGATCGCATAGCTGTAGCCACTCATTTAGCGTGTGGCCTGCATCGCCTGGGGGTTCGGGACGCATCGATGGCATTGCATTGGCCGTTGTACGAGATGCTGGTACCGGCCGCATCAACAGGCACCACACAACGACCCACAGACCATGCTCACTGTACGCTGCATGCGCGCATGCTTTAGAACATACTACTCCATTGTTCCGCCAGGTGCGACTTGTGAAACGAACACAGGTGGCCGCATCCCAGGACAACATCCCAGAGCGACATCGGCGGTTGCACACTTTCAGCAGCGACCTGCCGACCTCGTTGGCTGGGATCGAGCCGAGTCCTGGATGTGAGGCTGTGGGGTCCATGCCAGAGCCTCGCCAGGCTTTCTTGCGGCAAGCGTACTGTACCCTGGAACTACGCCGCTGCCACGCGCGCTACCTCGTGCATCGCCGCTCCTGCACGCAGCAGCCTTGAGGATTCACCTGGCTGTGGCCTTCACCTTTATCCTGCACACTGTACAGAGCATGCATTGCTCCCTTGCTGGCTCGATGCCTTCCAGAGGACCTTGCATGCAGCTGGGGATAGCATGCACTCATGCTGGTTGCACGGAAATCCTCAGCGGATTTCCACCGTAGTCGATGTGCACCGCTGCAGGCTGTATGGGGCCCTAGCCAGTTACAATTGCAGCACCATACATGCATGTAGGCTGGACGGGGTTGTAGCTCCCATGTGATGGGGCACAAGGGGCAGACAGTATTCGCCTACTGGGTGTCAGTTCCACCACGCCAGGTGTTGCCTCAGCCTCACGACGAGTGCCCTGCCGACCTGGTCTGGCCCGTCCCGTGCACTCCATCCGTCCTTGCATTGATGCCGCGCATGCATGTGGCTGCCAGCGCACCATCTGCCTGGCCGTGCCAGCCATTGGATTACAAGCATGCGTATAAATCGATAAGTCCCAGGCGCATGGCAGCCCTCAACATATACGCATGCACAACCCAGCACACTTTGCATAGCGGCACAATCACACAGCACGGCGGTGTGCACCCACCCACCCACTCACAATTCAATGTGGGGTACGACATAAGGCAAGCGATGGCTTCAGAGGGCCAGAGATGGGAGAGCCACTTCCTGTTGGGTGTGAGCCCAACGCACACAATAGCAGCCATGCTCGCGTGTACAGATGCGAGACACAGACTGTACATATAGTGGCAGTACGCACGCTGCCAGCTAAAGAATGAGGCTTGGGGGGCCTAAGAAGGATAGTCAGGCACAGCACAGCAAGCTGCACGGCAAGGGCGGTGAAAAAAATGGCATTGCCCTCACCCTCAATGCACACAGAGCAGTGGTGCGATCCTGTCCTGGGATCCAGAGGGCTGGGCAGGCAAGATGTGCACGCCGCCAGGCATGGCAGAAATAGGCTGCATTAGCCAACAGGGGCAAGCTATTGCCTTGCTGTACCGTCCGATGGCGCATACTGTACCAAATGTCAACGTACCATGCAGCGCATGTCGCGGCCACCGTCTCCCAGGCACACATCGCCCCGTGCAATCCTTAGGCTGCATGAGCGTGCGGGCGCAGCTGCCATACATAAGCTGTTCAGCGTGAGCTGGCACTCCCTGAAACCGCTTGGTGCATGCAGGTGCCCCTTCTCACCTGCTGATGCGGCCAGCTGATGCGGCTGATGATGGGCCAGCCACCGCCTGCATGAACAAGCGGCCGCAAGCAGCTGAGCATTCAGGTGTCTGCAGCACTGCATGCTGATGCGGCCAGCCTTGCTAGTACTGCCGCTCCTACTGCTGCCGCCGCCGGCTGCTGCTGCTGCCACATGCAGCTACCGCTGCTGCTACAGAGGCGCTGCTGGCCGATCACGGGCCCCATCATATACACCCCCGAATGTGGCGCACCATGCCATGCATGCGGTGATACGGCCGTGAAGCGCTGCAGCAGGCTGCACTCTGCTGAGCCGCTGATTGTGCTGTTGGTTTGCGTTAAGATGCGCCGGGCCCACGCGCCAGCCGGCACATCCGTGCCGCCCCAACCTACCTGGGAGTGAACGATGCCCCAACCTGGGAGTGAACGATGCCCCAACCTGGGAGTGAACGATGCCCCAACCTGGGAGTGAACGATGCCCGCCTGCGCCACCTTATCGCCCAGCAAGCTGCACTGGTGGGCTGCAGCTTCAGCAGCTGCAAGGAGCTGAATGGCAATTTGATTATCCATGCTGCTGGGCGCTCACGGTATGGCCCGAAAGGTGGCCGGGCGCATACCGAAACTGCATTCCTGTGCTGGCGAGTTCGCCTGTGCCTGCTGGGCAGGTGGTGTTGCTGTTGGCCTGCACCAGCGCTGTGTCGTGTGGGCGGCAAGCAGCCATCCGGCCAACCTCTCCATGCATATGCAGGAACCGAGGTGGGTACGCTGCATGGATATGAAGCGCTCACATACACCTGCGTGGCACCAGGTCAAGGTCAAGGTCCCAGCGTGTTCCACGCAATACCCTAACGGAAGCCATCCCGGGCCATCTGCCAGCAATACCAGCAGCGAAAATCTCATGCCAGGAATCAAGAACGCTTGGCTATCCTGTGTGTTCCTTGCCAGTTCGTGTGCATCAATGGAGCTATCGTCATTGCTGGCCTCAAGGAAGGCTGGGAGTGGGAGTGCCTCACTCACAGCGTCAAACAGGTGTTGTGAGCTGCACATACTGCCAAGGGTAGGACAGGCACCTAGATGTCTAGTCTCGGATCGGTTTCGGTTTCGGCGACCTAGTATCGGTTTGGAGCAAAACTATCGGTTCGTGTCGTTTGTGTCTTGTCATGATGATGCCTAGACCTACCAGCCCAGACTATCGGTTTGTATCGGTTTTTCGGCTATTTTCGGTTCGGCGCCTAGACGTTTCGTCTAGGCTCCGGGGCTTACATACTGCTCATCGCAGATCATCATGCGCATGCAATCAGGCGGTACACCAGGGAGCACTTGCATGGCTGCACATGGTGCTCATGGAGGCTGAACTCCCAAACGCATCTGTGTGCACGCTACCTGGTTGGCAAGCTGTCAAACCTGCAAAAGCAAGCATGACAATGATGGACGTATGACAGATACCATATGCAAGGAGCTGCTTCAGCAGCCATGCGCATTGAGGGATGCACAATGTGAAGCCTGGCAACCCACCGTATGGTAGGGTATGTACAGCAAACGGGGCGTGTGAAGTAGCAGGGTCGTCAAGGGCCTCAACTCCATGCGCCGCCCACGTGACGAAGACAGGTCCGTCCACAACATTGGAATTGGCAGGTACACACCGCTGTTCCTGAAGGCGTTATACTTGTGTGTGAGGATGTCAGCATAGTGATTAGGCCCGTGGCGACATCCGTGCTTGAGCGCTTGCCCGTCAGCGTTGTGTTGGCGTGGACAGTGTTGCAGCATATGGCGGGTGGCGTCAAGTGCTGGCCAGGACTTGCGCACGTGGCCCACCGCCCATGACAGCCACAACGCGTGCGACAGTGTTCTGCATATCGACAGCTCGGGCTCCCAACCTGCAAACACCTCAGCCGTGGCTGAAGGATGGCGGCGGCCATGGGAATCGCTCGAGTGGCAGTTGAGGGAGGGCAATACCGGTGAGCAAGGGCAAGCAAGCACGACGGCGGCATGATTTGCAGACATTCGCAAAAGGCTGCAGGATGCAACACGAGTGGATTAGACTGAGTAGGCAGAGCGTGAGGTGGAATGACGGGGCGAGGGCTGGCAGGCGCGTGAGGATACGTGAACGCACGCAAAACTTTGCCCGTATGTTTACAATAAATCGCGTGTGTTCGGTCCTATGCTCACATTCCGTAGCAGTCCTTCAGGTCCAGTTATGCTTAACAACCTGACTCGTTTGTTGTGCGCGCACGTGCAACGACGCCGGCCCCTGCATGCACGCACTTCCCGCGTCGCGGTGGTTTTCACCAGGTGGATTACGGTATGCCAATAGACTACAACGTGCAGCTTGGTAATTATGGTACCCAACCCTGACCCAAACTCTGTGTGGCACGCCCCAGCTAGGGCAAATGCAAACAGACTCGGGCGCCCATGCACACACACACACACACTCACACACACCTCACCCCTCCCCATCTCGGCTGTTTACCCCGGACCCTGGACCACTGACCCTGCTGGACGCTGCTCGTGCCCCGTGTTCAGGTGACGTTTCGCTGCAAGTTCAAGCGCTGCCTGTTGCTGCGCTGCGTTGTCGTTGCTGAGCTCCAGCCAGTTTCTAGTTATTTTGTCGCTCTGCCTGCCCTGCTTACGTGCACTCGCACTGCATCTCAGGCTGGGGTGCCCCTGCGCGCTGCGTGCTAATCAGCTTCAGCAGCAGCACCGCTGGAGCAGCACAGATACTTTTCAACACATTTTCACTCACAGACCGCTTTTACTACAGCCACAGACTCAGACCAGCAGACCGCTGTTCTCGTTGCGCCAGCCGTCACTGCAGCCCAGACACCTCGCCACCCTCAGGTGCAGTTCCCACAATCACGCATAAGCACACATACAAGCACACTGCACGGCCCCACGGAAAGCATACTGCATGGCCCAACGGGAAGTAAATCCACTTGAACACACACACGCATGCACCAAATAACTCTAAGCACACACATGCACACCCGCAGCCATGCACACACACAGGCATGCAGGACGAGGTCAGATAGGCTATGCAGGGACTCATTTGCAAACTGGCACTCAGCACGATGATGTATCAACCGGTGAGGTGATCTCCGACCGGAGGCACAGCACCTCCTAAGCAAAGTCTGCTGGAGGTCGAGCATCGTACTGTTCGGGTGCACTACACATACAGGCAGACCGGGTGGAATGCAAAGGCCTTTGACGCCTTGGCACAACCCCGTTGTAAACCCCGTTTCCCAGGTCACCACATTCCCACCCTCCCCCGCCCCACGCAGTGATTCCCCAAAGCCCTCCACTGCTTGAGGCCATCCCCCTACACACAAACCCGATCGCAACTGGTTGCCTTGTGCAACGCCTAGAGTCTGCTGGCCCCGGCAGAGCCGCCAACACCAGAACGTGACCACTCATGCGCGCACACCCAGCCGAGCTCCCCCGACCCACCCCCCACCCCGCCATCGCCCCCGCCCACCCCACCCCGCTCACCTCGCGCATCGCCGACGTGGTCGCACGCGACGAGGTCCCTCCGTCCTACATCCTGGCGTTGACGTTCACAAACAAGGCCACGCAAGAGATGGCCGCACGCGCCAGCCATCGTAGCCGCAGCCCCGGACACCCACCCACCCGCACACGCAGGCACGGCCGCCGGCACAGCAGCGAAGCAGCGGCACGCTTCTCCTGCATCTGGCGCGCGGTCGACGGCGGTGGCAGCAAAAGCAGCGCGGGGGTGCCGCCGTCATGGAGCCCATGCGCGGCCGGCGGATGTGGGGCCGCTACCCACACGGCCGTGCCGCCCGCCACTACCGCCACGCAGC
>BDDA01001635.1:3396-14724 GCA_001662385.1 Chlamydomonas asymmetrica | reverse complement strand
TCGTGTTGCTGCATTATTGAGATTCTGAAGCAAGCACCTGTATGCACGTGATGGCTCATCCAGCTCCCTGCCCATGAATGCACACACGCATGCGCATGCGCACCACCAAGGAGCAGCCACGTACAACTTCACGGCTCACTAGGCACCTCACTAGCCAGTACGATGCCACTGCACTCCCAGCTGGGTAACAAAACCACACCCCACGACCAAAGGCTGCGAGCATGCACAAACCCGAGCAAGGATTGCAAGACCGGGAGGATAGCAAGACCGGAGTGAATCTGGAGATTGCCGGCTGAGAATGTGGCCAAATCGAATCAGAGCTGCCAACCTCAAGGTGCAAAACAGTGTGGGCTGGAAATGTGGAGTGCATGTTCATCTGCCTATACTGCCTAGCCCACCACTCCCATGCACACCACGCGGGTCACCGCAAAACCAGGCGCTGAGCACGCACAGCCTGTCATCCATGCATGCAAGCATGCAGCCGGGTAAGCCGGGTAGTGCTTTAATGCTCACTAGACTTGCGGTTGCCGTTATGTGGCTGCCGTGCGTAGGGATGCGCTGCCGCTTACATGAGATGCCATTGTAGTATCTGGGAGTGCCGCCAGTCCTTGAGCCCGTAGAAGAGGGAGACAGCACGTAGTCGCTGTGTAGCTCCAAGTTGTTGGGAAAGCGGATGCTGGTGCCACCAGCCGACTTGACCTGCAAGCATACCTCGTAGCCTGCACGGCATCACCAGCGGCAGTGGCAGCATGGCGGCAGGCAAGCGGTGTATATGACCAGTACAGCATGGTGCCAACACATGGAGCATTAATCCAACTTTGGGTGTGTGGAAGCTTACAAATGCAGCTCCAGATAACATCAACTAGTAGATCTGCATGGTAAAGTCGTGTCGCCACTACTCAACAGAGGAAACAGCTTTCGTTGGATCCTTTATCGATCCGATCACGTGTCACATGTGTGCATGGCATTTGGACTCCACCAACCTCCATGCGCTACACCAACCTCGATGCATCCCACCACTCACCGACGATGTTGTCCTTGTATGTGGCCGAGGAGACGTCAGTGGTGGTAGCGCTGCTGTAAAAATCAGCGAATTTAGGTCCGGCTGGATCGTAGACCCACGACCACGTGCAGGCGGTGCCTTGGAGGTTAGGGTCTGCCGCGTTACTAGGTTTGCCAAACTGACCGGAGCAGGTGGAGATCCTGGCAAACGAGCTAATTTGCGCAATCTGCATTCCGGCATGGCATGCGAAGCACAAGCGGAGTAAGCTCACACTGTCATAGCTTGTGTGCAGGAAGGAGGTTGGGCGGTGATAGATACCTGTGTGTGTACTGGCAGAGTCGTGCCGAGATGCACACCCAAATAGTTAGGGTCAAGGACCCACATCCAGAGATCGATACTATTGTGGTTTGCGCTGGCTCGCTCAGCATGCAAGCCAAAGGCCCACAGGCCACAGACCCCCTCATGATGAGGTTCCGAGGAGCCTCTTTGGCCGCATGTACATAAGAGAGGGCAACGGGAGCGAGGGTGGCGGGAAGGTCCAGGCAGTTATCGCGATCAAGCGATGCATGCAGGCACCACACAGCATGTGCGTGTGCATGTGCGTGCGCTGGGAGGCTGCACACACTCACTGGCTGTAGCACTCACTGGCTGTAGCGCTCACTGGCTGTAGCGCTCACTGGCTGTAGCACACACTGGCTGTAGCACTCACGTGACATACAGCAACAGTGTGCAGCCCGGAGTACCCCCCCCGACCACCCAAGGGCGATTTGATTTGGGTGTGATTACAACGACTGTCAGGCCAGCTCACCGGTGTCGTTTGAGTAGCGCTGTCAGTCAGGGTTTGTGCTTTGACGAAGAAGTTGCCGGTGGACGAAAAGTCAAACGTGCGCGTGGCGGTGGTGGTGGTGGGTGCCAGGAGCAGCAGGAAGCACATGCGGGCTTGCTCAGGAGTCTGGCTATCCAGCGTAGATGTACAGCCGAAGGAGCTCTGTTGAATGGGAAGGACAGGGCAAGGGCAGGGTAGAGTGCAGCAGTGGCAATCAACCAGCCAAGGCAGGGGTGGGGTGGGGTGTTGCGAGTGAGAGGTAGCTAGGTAGGACAGCAATAAACCAGGATCAATCAAGGGGTGGTGTTAGTGGAGTTAGTGGTGGCGCCACTGTGTGCGTGGTCACGCTGCCGAGAATGTTGCTTGGCAGCAAGGGTCGGCAGCAAGGGGAAAAGATGCAGGTGGACAGTGGAAAGGTGTCATGCATATACGATTATACAGGTAGGACACACGACACCGCATACATGCAGTGGATATCGAACAGGGTATGGTCGCCAACTTAAAGATATATACCGTATGTAAGCGAATTGTCACCTACCTTGACATAAGCAAAGCCTGCCACCTCCTTGGTTCCGTCCACCTTTCCAGCATTCAGAACAGCGCTGAAGTAATAGGGGTTGCTCTTGAGCGGCTCGAGGTTGGTGGGCAGGCCAGTCCAGGTGCCGGGATCAGGCGCGGTGGCGGGGCGTAGGAAAGAGATGTTGCCGCCTGCGCACGCATGCATGCACGGTTGCACAGCAGGGATAGCAGAGAGTCTGATGAGATGTATGGTCAGATCTATCTGCTGCCGCTTGCACACGCCCAGCCAGCAGCAGTCAAAGCAAGCAGCCGCATGCAGCGGCGTCAAGCATCACTGCATGCATGCAGTGATGGCGGTTGAGGATTTGGGCGTGTGTGTGTCCATCTGTTCGTTGCTCCGCATCAGATACACGAGTGCACACGCAGCCTGCCTGCATGCGTTGAGCCAGCAGTGCTTAGACGGATTCACATTGTGCCTGTGCCAGTGCCACTGCATCCCAGTTTTACTGGTGCGCAGTCGTCGCTTACCCCACTCTGTGTCCGGTGAGACCAGGCCGTCTGGTCCGTCAGTGTTGCCAACCGTCAGGTTGAGGGGAAGGGGAAAGGAGCCGTATTTGATGTCATCGCACTGGTCAACCGCTGCAGCAGCCTGAGGAGCGATCAGAGCGATGCCTGCCAGCAGTAACGCAAGCGAAACCAACTGCGGTACACGAACGCTTCGGGACCCCATGGTGTTGTTTGCCGAAGCGATGCACACGAGCGAGAGGTCACTGCTGGCAATTCCACACTAGGCTCTCTTTCCTCTATGAACCTTGGCAGGTTGGGAAGATAGGACTGCGCACACGTGCAGTACTGAGTGCGAGGCAAAGCGCATCAGCTTCCAGTGGCAAAGGCAGGCAAGCAGGCAGGCAGGAGCACAGAATAAGAATACAGTGAGAGAGTTGGCCGTTTTCAAAGTCTAAACAATTCACTCACGTAGCACAGCGTAACGTTCCAGCACGTCACCGCTTGTAACTGCGATGTCACACAACTGCGGCGGCCTCCAGCTGGGTCAGGAGTTCCCTGATGAGCACTTGTATGAACACTGTTATACTGACAGTGCACTCATCTCGCAAGCTATGGGCGACCCCATGCCAATCAGCTATGTCATATTTGTTTGTCCGACCAGTGCGTGCAAGCTGACTCAACAGTGAAAGTGGGACCTGCTTTTGTGCAATGCTCAGGCACACACTGAGCACACCTGAACAGAGTTGCGACAGGACAAGAGAAGAGGTTTTTAGGGACACGCATACACTCGTTACGTGTGCGATCTTGCATGCGCAGAGGCTGCTCTTGTGTAGGCCAGTACGCTTGCTAGACATCTCGAGGTGCGAATGACGTGGGATGGACAGAACACGGCAGGCGAGGCACCAGGCAGTGGGGGGCTCGGAATGAGTTCCACAACTGCTACGTGTACACCGTCTCACCTCAGACAAGGGCCGAAGTATTATTTGAGCTGGAAGGGAGGGAGCGAGGCCAGGTGGATCTTCACTGCTGCCAGAGTGAGGCCTCAGACTGGGTCATCTGCAGGTCACACCGTCGGCCTTCCGACAGTCAAAGGGGGCGTTGAGAAATGTCGAACATCGGTGCGTATGCTCGCCTTTTATAATCGCTGGCCAGCAGGAACATTGGGATGAGCAGTTGGCCTGACCTACCAGAGCCAGTCCCATACTACCCATACACTTCACACCGGTAACCTGACTGCACCCAAGAACAGCCAGTTATCCACTTGAAACATATCACATCGATTATACCTACCATACAGGTCCGATATCATGCACACATGTGTTATCTCGCCCACTGCAGCCCAGTTACACCTTGCATGCCCGTAGGGTGCTGCATGATCGTTCTTGTCACATTCAGGGCAATACTTCGGTATAGTCTCTGTAACATGGCTTGCAGCAGCAGCCGACGCAACTGCTGGCCATGTTACGAACCCGTTCGCAGTGACGAGGTCTTGCGACGGTGCGAGCGCACGTGTAGTACGTGTGTGCTTTAAATGTGCGTCGTCACCCACGAGGACCACGCAACAACAGCTAGCTGAGATCGTGTCAAACAAGCTTCAGAAATCTCAGCACTTGAGTATTTTGCAGGTTGTTTTGGTTGGTCAATCCAACGTTCATTAGTTCCGCCGTTCTGCCGTACTAGCCGTACGCGCTCGACACTTTGGCCTCCAGAAGTCAAAAGCAATGGATCATGGCTGCGGCGAGCAAGGCAAGGTTCAGGCACTTCACTCAATAGGAACTTATCCCTCGTGCATGTGTTTGGGCTCGCTGTGACAGCAGCACGGTATGGCTTGAGCCGTTGCGCAGTAATGCTGGTGGGCAGGACCGTCACCGTTGTGTTGGTTGGGTAACTAGCAGGTCACACACGCAGTCACCCTCCAGGCAATAGCCCTCGCCTGGCACGATCTTATCGTGATGATATATTGAGCTCAGTGTACAAGTGACAAGGGACCTTGTGACAGTGGCGTTCCGTGGCGGCCAAGCGTGGTGCACCACGCACGCACTGTACGTTCTGGAATGCGTGGATGTAGAGTCACCGCAGCCGTCTTCAGGAGGTGTAGCTGACCACGAGTCTTGCACTTTCCGTTGTATGTGGGTTCAGACAACTGAACAGACATTTTGCGAGAACGAGTGACACACTATCCACAATGTTGATTAAGCCCACATTATTCAACAGCTGGCGCTCCCACAAGGAGACCGGTGATAGCAGGTAGCACGTGCCTAGCAAATACGTATATTTCTGCTATATCATGAGGGTAGGCACTGAAGTGGCACAGCTCATCAGCGCTGCGCTCATCAGCAGCACTTGGGATCACCCGATCGGGATCCTGCACCAGCACGTGTTCAGGGCTTCCCCAATGAAATATCTGCACTGTCACTACGTGTTCACCTTTTTCATGATGCCTGGCGTACTGTATTGCACATGTTCTGCTCCACTTTAGAGGGCTGCCGCACTGCCGCTGCTCCATCCAGGTCCCTGCACTACCAGAACGCCTGAACGATGAACATATTCGTCTTAGGGTCGGGAGCGCGAGTGCCAATTCTGAGAATACGTGGCCTTGTCCACCGGCGCTCGACCACCGGGCTGCGTGGTGTTCCCCAGCTTAAATTCGGCTAGGCTGATGAAAAAGTGAATGCGGCAGTGTCAGGCAGCCAATGCACTAGGTACACAGTCAACGCAACCAAAAATGCCAAATACTTGTGTAAATATGTCGCGGCCCACACAATATGAACGCCTCTTCCAGCGCCAGGCGGGCCCTAGCTACCCGCCTCATCCATCCACTGCCTCCACCTGCACCTGCAGTTTAGATACCTCCGAGCAATGACCAATGGGGAGTGGTCTTTGGAGAAAGGGCCGTTTGCCACTTGGTTGGGACTTTCGTCCTCCCGATTGAAGTATCTCACAGCAGCATTTGTGGCGGTGCGTGCTCCCGTGCCTCTTCAATGTTGGCTTTCAAATCGGTGAGCTCGAGGCTTTGAGCGCCCTGCGCGTGCGTTTTGTGAGCGGGTTCGTATATCTGATATGCCATATAAGCGTGCACACAAGGCTTGGTACGTGAGAAGCGCACGGTTTTCGGTCGAAATGTTAATGGGTGTCCACGTGTCAGCATGTTAAATGAGGGGGGTTAATGTAACATGAACGTGTATGCACCACGAGTTTACGCTCTTGTGCTGGTGCGCATATGAGGATTTTTCTTTATTTCATGTGACCATGGCTAGCCTGGTATAGGCCAGGCCCAAATGTAGCCTGGGTACCAGCTGGGTACTTCACATGCACTGGTTTCGGGTCCGGATTCGCTCCGGTTAGGTAGTCTCCACTGATACTGGAGAACCAGCTCGGCTCAGGATTATCTTCACATTTTCTACAGTAGAACTTGGCTGGATGCAATCCTGAAAGCACTTCTTTCGGCACAGGGCACAGTGTGTTTCCTTTGTCTAAGTGCCAATCATTACTGCAATCGCGGCCTCAAACATACAGTTCAGTTATGTTGCTGCAGCTGGTCATTGTATTGTTTTACGTACTGGTTGCGTGCGGAGTGCAATACGATGTGTGCCTTGATGTGGTACCTTGACTTTGTGCCAAAAAGAATCCGAAACCGAAACCAGTTTGAATGCGAAGTACCCCTTGGACTGCAGGCTGCAAGGCGCCTGGGAACGTTTGAGACCGAGCCAAATTTGGTCCAAGAACCTTCACCTAATATGATATTGAGGCATTTTGGGGGGGGGGTGTACTGCCTGCTGCCCCACAATCACCTTCGGTCCTCATGTAGTGTACCATAGCGTGCCGTGCAGCTGAGTGCCGATGCTACTCTAACAAGCAAGGTTCAAGGCAATCTGACAGCACAACCTAAGCAAAGCTGTAATGGACAAGCAAACTAGCATGCAAGCTACGCAGCTGCGTCATACAGAGAGAGAGACTCAGAGTCCAACAAGCAACCACTGCTTGCACTCAGTCTTCGAGCCGAGCCGATTGCAAAGCAAACCGATTGCTTACAAAGCGACTGTCTAACCAAACAAGGCCAACAGCTACTCTGTTGCCTGCGAAGCGCGGGGTTGCAGCAGCTCCGTGACTGTCAGCGATTCAACCAATGATGACTGCAGGTACACCGACCTGACCCAGCCAAACACTTGTCTGTAGGTAACCTCCTACAGGACACCGTGGGGCAAGTTATCCTAGCTTCCAACCCCTAGAGAGCAGCACAATTGCGGCAGCGTAACGTCGTCACTTGCAGCAGCAGCAGAGCACCCGGCGTGCCCCGAACGGGTCCCGCCGGTGCTTTTATAACAAAGCAAACCAGCACAACATAATTCCACACGTCATTCCAGAGATGACACAGGCCAAGATGAGCTAAGCCAGTTCACGCCTGACACTTGCGTCACGCGAGACCACGCGTCACTCGCACGCATAACTGCACCGAAAGGTCCAGCTCAAAGGAAACCATTCAAGCTAAGGCAAGCAATTCAGTCTGCACAAAGCAAGATACAAAGCAGCGTAACCTAGCCGCACGGTTTCCGGTGAGCGTAACCTAATCTGATACCGAAACCTAACCGTGCACTACACTCACGCCTGGCCACACCGTGGCAGCTTCACATGGTCCAGCTGCCACTGCAACCTGCCCACCTGTGCACTACCCATGCACCTGGCTCCAACGCGCCGCTGACCCCTTTTGCAGAAGGCACGCCCGGGGCTCGTCACGATGATGCCGGCGCTCTCAATGTCAGCAAGGCCCAGGTGATGCGCATCGGTGCAGTCCAGGCTGCCGCCCGCCTGACCTGCCATTGAGTGTGGTGACTGAAGCTCAGGCATTGGGCACCCAGTTCACCAACAGCAGGACCAACAAAACGGGCGAGGAAGAAGAGTCCACCTAGTCCACCTTGATTATTGGCCTGCTGGCCGCGCCTAGCGTGCGTGCCCCTGAGCGCATTTGGCCATGCTTTTGGTGTTGGCAGGTACAAGCTCTCGACACGCTGCTGATACCACTCAGAGTTAGTGGGTTTGCCGCCAGAGCCCATGCTGGAATAGCTTTAGAAGGTGGTCGCAGCAGTGGTTGCTTGACCGCAAATACCGCAAGGGCCACACACAAGTGTCATGGCAGGGCATGGAGGTCCATCCAACAGCGGGCAGCCTTGCTGTGCTAGCTGCCAACTGGTGCGCCACACACGCTCACACCAAGCATGTTGGACCCTGGCCGTTCTCACAGCATCGCTTGCAAAGAGCAGCCGCCGCCATGGATCATGGTTGCACACAAGCTCATCACTGCTGTCAAACCTGACGCCAGTCGCCGCCCTGTACTTGCTGCCGCCTGGGAACAACCTCAGAATCCAGCTGTGAAAGCAGGAGAGAACTCTCCCCTCAACCGGCCGGTGACGGTCCTACAGCCCTCGCCACAACCGACGATGAAAGGCACCCTGCTGACGGATGCTGTGAGGACCCTGGAGCGAGTACGCATGCACCTTCATGGGCAGCACCGGCGCAAAGGCAGGGCAACCAGATGCTGGCCCCTGAGAGACAGCTGCAGCACTTCTAGAGTTCTAGCTCAAGAAGTACTGCACTGCCCAGACCATGCAGGATGCCATCCCTGCCCAGATGCGTGGGCTGGCGAAGGTCGGTGACCGCTGCTTGCTACACCTGCCTCACACATCCGCCGGTGGCCTCCACCTCAGCCTCTGCCTCAGCGAGGCGTTCGACGTACAGAACATGTTCCGTTCAGCTTACGGCAGAGTGGGCAAGCTGGTTCTGGACACCCGCACCACAGCCCTCGCATGAAATGCAGCCAATGCATGGGAAGCGGAACGGCAGTCTGGATCAGCCGCGTGCGCTGCATTCAATCCCTATGTATCCGCGAGGCGACAGCCATGTAGGTGTGAGACGCCAGCCAGCACCGTGCGCGGCAAATTCACAGCTTTGCCGCAGAAGCAGACGACACACGCACGCCGCAGGACACCGCGCCGTCAGTCCTCACACTCCTCAAGCAAGTGTGGCGGCTGGCCTGGAGGATTCATCACAAGGAGCTGCACTGGCTGGCCACACCTGGTCTTTCCATGCGTACATGCCTGGGGATGCCAGGTACACACGCTCTGGCCCAGCTTCAGGCATGCCGGTGCAGCGCGGGGCATGTCAGCCGTGTGCACCACTTCTGGGAGTGCACCATCGCCCTGACAGTGCAGGACGAGATACAACTTTGCCTGGGTGCAAACACCCAGCATGTCAGCCAGGGGGAGGTGTGGCTGCTGAAAGGCCCACCTGGGGTCAGACCACATGTATGGCTGCTGGTTTTGGGGCTGGCCGTGCTCAAAGCCATGGATGTAGCAGGGCGGTATCCTACCAGCGCATGGCTGCCGCAGAAGCGGCCCTCGCTAGCGGTCCCACGGCAGCAACAACAGCAGGCCGCAAAGGCCGCCGCTGCCCCACCAGTACCACCAGCGCCGCTGCAGCGGCAAGCCCCACAGGCCGCGGCGCCACCGCCACCGGCACAGCAGCAGCCCCCCACAGGTCGCCACGGCGCCACCACCCCCATCACCAGCTCAGCCCCCGCAGGCGGAGCGGGCAAGCACCACCCCTTCATCCAAGCTAGCAGCTGACGCTGGTGCGCCTCTAGGCTCAGCACAAGTCAGGTATGCGCGGCAGACCTCTGTCAGCCTACATGCCACACCCCAGCAGCATGGGTCAAGCAAGGGGCTCTGCCAGCTGACCACCGCACCCCTTCATACTATTCATATGCATTTCATACACACTGCGGAGGTTGAGGGGAAGATAGATGGTGTTGCAGCTCTTCCATCAGTGTCCATGTCCATCAGTGTTACTTGGGTGAGGCAAAATGCATGCAGTGTGCATGTGCACCCATACCCCGCCCGTCGGTCCAGGCGTGCACATTGCATGGTGGCCTGCACACTGCCTATCACGTGAGACGTGTCTGTCCATCCAGCTGCATTTGGTCCCGTGTCCCCGACATCACATGCACGCGCCTGTTGGTCCAGCCGTGCCCCTCATGCACCCAACCCCTCGTTTCCACTACCACGCGCGTCTTCTCGGTACCCAATTGAGCGACGTGCACACCAGCATTGCATGCAGCCTTGTCCTTGCCAGGGCATGGCTGGCCTTGCTTGCTCCATCAATGATTGGACGTCTTGAGCATACAACCCATGCACGGTCCCAGGCTTGGACCCTGTTCGCTGCGCGACTGCGCGTGCTGTCTGCCGCCTTTGGTGCAGTTTTCGTGAGCCGCAGTGTCTTGCGCGTCGTGTGCGCTGGTGTCTTGGCTGTGTGCCGGATCCTGTCACATGTCTTTGTGAGTGCTTCTGTGGCACGCAGCTGCTGTGGCGCGTTCAGCTGTTCAGGGCAAGGTCGCCTGGGTCGGTTGCTGCCTGCTGCCGCGCTATGTACGCCCCCTGTAAACCACGCGGCGCCGCAATCCCTGCAGCCTATGACGGCCGTTGTGAAAACTACCTGTTGGGCAGAAGTTGGTCAGAAGTGCTGTAGCTGTAGCAGGAGGCGTGACACAGGCAGACAATGCCTCGCTGCTAGTTCGATTGTTACAACATGTTGTTTGTATGGTGATGGACATGTATAGTGGTCCTGCACCTGAAGAGGTGTGCCGGCACATGCGCGGCTGATTTTGCCAGGTAGGTACAAGGTGCCGACATGGCTGTAATCGGTGTCGTGCATGTCAGCCAGGTGCTGTTCAGCACGAAAATAACTGCGCGTACACGCATGCAAGCATGTTCAACAAACAACAAAACAGGCCACTACGGGCCTGTAATTTTTCCCGAATGAGAAGGAAGTGAGCGAGGTGGGACCAGCTCGGCTGGCAAAGCAACGGCCGAGTTACGCTTAGGGTGTTCCCCGATCTTGGAGGATTGCGCACGGTTTATCAATGCGGATCGCTAGGGGTTGGGTAAGGGAGGGGGCATGCGGTGTGTATAGACGGGGGGGGGGAGAGAGGAGGGAATGCTCTCAGGGCTGGCCCTGGGGAACGGGTGGCAGAGGTGTGGGTGTAAGAGAAGGCAGGGGATGCTGCCGTTGGGCAAGAGCCTGAAGTCGAGGCAGCTTGCGTACGGCAATCCGAGTGCAGTAGTGCAATACCATCAGCAGAATGCGGGACGGGAATGGGCTGATCTGATGACACAGGCAGCGACTACAGCGACACTGAAAGGACATCCTTGACACGGCAGAAATGAGCGCGGGCGTGTACTGGCGGGCGGGCCTGCACATCTGCTTGCGCACGCCCGTGACGCAGAACGGCTGCAGCCGTGCAGCTGAAGGATCCCATCAATCGGCCTACTGCGACTGTCAACAGCTTGTGAGATCAGGGTTTGAAGGGGAAGCATGCATGCAGAGTGCTGGATGGACGAAAGTGCTTGGGTACGACCTCGCACAACAATACGTATGTACACTATTATAAACCAGGGGTGGCAGGCTTCAGAGGGCCCCACCC
>BDDA01001634.1:0-11691 GCA_001662385.1 Chlamydomonas asymmetrica | reverse complement strand
CTGCTCCATCCGCCACAGCTGCACTAAACCACACCGGGACAGTGACAAGCCCCGGGATTGACGGTCCCTAAGGGCGCTAAGGGCGCGCTCCCGTAGCGCGTGTGTGCTACGTACGTGTGCATGGATTGATAGGGGGGGTGGGGGGTAAGCACACCCATATGGAGCCGCGTAGGCGTGTGCGGTGCCCCGCCGCCGTGCGCTCAAGTTCCACAAGTCAGGTAGGGCCTCCACCCGGGCTGCTGGTGCCACCGAAGCCAGCGCGTCACTGCTGTGCGCGTGTGTGCTACGTACGTGTGCATGGATTGAGGGGGGGACAGGCAGCAACACACCCAAATGGAGCCGTGTAGACGTGTCTGGTGCACCGCCTTGCGCTTAAATAGCACAAGTCAGGCAGCGCCCGTACCTGAGCCGCTGGTGCCACCGAAGCCAGCACTTGACTGCTGTGAGCGTGTGTGCCACGTACGTGTGCATGCACTATGGGGCAGGCAGCAGCACACCCAATTGAGCCGCGTGCGCGTGATTGCGCTCAAGTTAGGTAGGGCCCCCACCCGGGCTACGGTGGCACCAGCGCTGGTGCCACCGCAGCCAGCGCATCACTGCTGTGAGCGCGTGGGCCACATACGTGTGCATGCATTGATGGGGGTACGGGCAGCAGCACACCCAAATGGAGCCGTGTAGTCTTGTCTGAGGCACCACCCGGACTACCCGGACGGTTAGTGTCCCCTGATAGGCAGGAACCCGGATGGCCATTGTCACCCGGATGACCATTTTAACCCGGATAGTCATTGTCAGCCGGATGGGCAGTGTCAGCCTAGTCAGCCGGATGTGCAGGGCACCCGGATTGGCAGGAACCTGGACAGGCAGGAACCCGGATAGTCTTTGTCACCCGGAATTCGAGTGCCACCCGGAATTCTAGTGCCATCCGGAATCCTAGTGCCACCCGGAATTTTAGTGCCACCCGGAATTCGAGTGCCACCCGGAATTTTGGTATCACCCGGAATTCGCACATCACCCACAGTTGTTGCATCACTCCAGCAAGGGGACAGCCCGGATTTCTGCTCTTTGCTAGGTGACCACTGTCACCCGGATGCACCATGTCACCCGCATGTAGGGGGGGGCTGCTCACATGCTCATAGTCACCACCGCTAGCCGCATTCGCATGCACCCGGTGCGTACGCGTGGTGTGTAGGCGCCCTTGGTGACAACCCCTTGGAATACGGGCTTGGGCAGCTGCCCCTTTTTTATACTGTCTGTCTGTGTCGTGCACAATGTCGTGATGGGGCTGTAAAGCAGAGCTGTCTCGAGTGGACAGGGTAAAGGTCTGGTTAGGGACTGTGCTGGAAGGTAGGGTGGCCTTGCTGGGGCTACGGGCTTGCTGGGGTCCCAGTCTCTAGACTCCTAGGCAGACTGTGCAAAACCCGGCCTCGCGGACCGCGCAAGGCAAAATACACGAAGGGCACCTTCGCAATAATGCTCTCGGCGCGACTCTCATCGCGGCCTTCGCGCAATTTTTGGGAGGCGCGTTCCAGACGCTCGTCCACGGATTTTTCGGTGGATCCTAATGGAGGGTCCCAGCTCCCAGGCAATCCTCCTCACTTCCTCTTCGAGGAAGTTCGGGTATATGACAGCCATGCACGTACACGTGATGGTGTGTGGTGCAGTGAGCGATGGTTGTAGGAGGGTTGCAGCAAGCAATGAACGTTCTTAGCCTTGTGGCAGCCTGTCCTGTCCCCGCCACCCCCGGCCCCCCTCCTCTGCACCCGCACCCACACCCAAGCAACTCACTCACAGCCTGCTGCCTGTGCTGACCCCATCATTGCCTGCAGTAACTTCAACGTCCATACCTGCATTGGCAGATATACGTACACAGAAGCTTACAGTCAATTACTGTTGGGCAACGCCCACGTCATCATGGCCACTACTACGGCAGTCGTGTCACACGCTCAACCACTACTGGACTCTGCCGGGGACGCCGCCTGTCCGTTCAGCCTCCTACCGAACGAGGTGCTGGAGCTGATATTGGCGCCGCAGCGCGTGAACAAGGGCGTGAAGCTGGTATGCAAGCGCTGGCGCAACTGTTACACGCATGGCATCACCGCCATGCGAAGCAATGCCCTGACAGTCCGCCTGGCCGGTAACCGCCCTGAGTGGCCCTATCAACGTCCTGGTCAGCTGCTCCCCGCCTCGTTCACACGGCTTGAAAGCATCAAACTGATCTGGGAACACTTTGGCGCAACAGCAACAACGGCCGCCCTTGCATGCTTGCAGCGCAGCACGCACGTTCACGCCACCCTCACGCACCTCCATGTCGACCTTGACGGGTGGGAAGTTTGTAGCAATGTGTCACAGGCCGCTTGCGCATCATCCCTGGTGGTTCTTATCTCTGAGCTGCGCAGCCTACGCAGCTTGTAGCTTGGTGTTGCGGTGGTTTAGATGTCAAAGCGACAACCCGGCCTGTCCTACCGTGATGGCACTGCAAGCGCTGCGCTGCCCGTCCCTGGCCAGCCTCACGCACCTGGACGTCAGCGATTGCAGCTCGGACGGCCTGCACGCTGAGGAGCTTGGCAAAGCGCTGCTCACCTCGCCCCACCTGTCAGGCTTGACACGGCTGAGCCTGGCATACAACGGCGTGAATGCTGATCATCCGGAAGGTGTTTGGCACTGACACATTGGCGACATCACTTGCAGCCGCCAAGCACATGTCGTGCATTCAGGACATCTGCATTCATTACCTCCGGTGCAACCAGTTAACCATCTGCGGTAGCGACTGGACCCAAATCATATGCGCGCCCCACGTTGCATCTTCACTCACCAGCCTGACCCTGACCGAGGTACTTGAGGACAATACAGTGTTCATGGATGCGCTATGTGAGCTGCTTCAACACCCTCGCCTTTCCAGGCTACGTGAGCTAGACCTGAGAGCAGCCACTGGCCCAGATTCTACAGTGCGTCTGGTGCGTGTGCTCACCAGCTCGACGCACCTCCGCCTCACCAAATTGTACCTCGATGGCAATCGAGTTGACTCGGGCGCGGACCTTGCAGCGATGCTGAAGCGTGGCAGCCACCTGCATGGCTTGACCGAGCTACGCCTGCCCAGGATCAGTGGCACACCCGACCAGGTTGCGGAGGTGTTTCATGTATTGGCGTCTACCACCGGCCTCAGAGCACTGCAGGTGTTGGGCACATGGGCTCAGGACTTGTCAGGGCCTGCATCAAACGCGCTGGCATCGGCGCTGCAGGCCAAGCACCTGAGCAGCCTGACAGCGCTTCGCCTGCTTGGCTGCTATACGGACTGCGATGGCTTGCGCACACTCGTTGAGCTGTTTGGAGGTAATTCCCGCATGAACCTGGCCGGTCTGCGTGCAGTTGAGATCCTATGTCTGGTAAATCGAGCACCGTTGACTGTAGTGGGGCTGCAGGCGTCAGCATGTGCGCTGCTCTCCTGCACGCTGCTGAACAGCCTGACGAGTCTGCGGGTGTTGGGCCTGGACCTGCCAGACTTGCAGCACTTCTGCGCACTGCTGCCCAGCGCACGACACCTGTCAGCACTGCCGGAACTCCACATAACCACTGGCCATGATGAGGGCACCGAACACAGCCATGCCGCCTTCCTTGCACTGGGCAACGCTCTGCGCGCTGCCACGGCCCTGTCGCGCCTACGCACGCTGGGCGTTTGTGACTATTTCTGTCCTAAAGCCCACAGCAGTTCCAGTTATGCCGAGCCGCTGTGTGCTGCGCTACGAGCCTCAATGCACCTTGCTGGGCTGCGCTTCATCTATGCGTCATGCAAAGCGCTGCAGCGGCAATTGGCTGCGGCATGCCAGGCCGTGCCGCACCTGCAAGACGTTGAGATACACGATGATTAATGTGAAGCGCCTCAGCCACGCACCCCGCTGTGCCACGCCGGCTGCCGGCACCCCTTGCTCCAACGAACTCATGCTCTGATGGGTTGCTCCGGCTAAAACGGGTGCGGCACGTAATCTGTGCGTGAGTAACATGTTGCACGAGGCTCTTGAGTGTTTGCGTGTAGCACAGGGCAGCCTTGCTTACAGGCACGTACGGACTCCTCCACGCTATCATTGCGTGTAACTGTATGCGAGTTTCCACCCTGTTTGGCTGAACCAAAGCCACGCATCCACCGTTGAGCTCATGTTGTGGTAGCATGCAGGCATGCAACCATCGATATTGGGTAGGTGATGACCTGCCTCATGCTATTTAAGTATTTCATCCCCTGCCCCGCCGCTTCTGTTGTTGCCACTTAGTACCGGCTCAGCCAGCCCAGCGCCACACGCGCACATGTTGGTGCCACACGCGAGGAATCCAAAAGCGCGTGTGCATTGCATGAGTGCGATATGCGGCCTGTTTGCTTTGTGGATGGATGGCCTCATCTGCATCACATTGGTTTGTGTCTTGAGGGCGGACGCGCACGTACATGCGTGTGTCTTTTGGGATTCCCGGGTGTAATGCGCCACCGCGCCAGCTCTCCCCATGCAAGTCCGCTTGTTGGCATGCCCGCTGTTTATCCTATTGATGGATTTCTGACCGCTGTTGGACCGAACGCTGATTGCGCCTATTGCCATGTATGTGCTGCGCTGGGGGCTTCAACGTGCATCGCCAGGCAACTTGTGTTTGTATGCTCAGTGTGGGTGTGGGTCGCGTGTTGTTCAAGTTGTTGATGCATGGATTGCCTTCGCCCCAGCGTGCCCTGTTCCGCTACGCTAGCTGTCCTCATGCCGATCCGCTTGTTGCCCCGCACGCTTGCCCGCTAATCGTTGTTGCGGATTGCCCAATGCGGGGACCACTTCTGCATTCGCTCCTGAACGACTGTTGGAGATAGCTGCATGGCTATGCTTAGAGCTGTGTGGGCTGTTCGGTTGGGACCTACCTCTACTGTCGTAAGGAAGCTGCTGCATGATGCTGAGTGTGTTAGAATGCTGCTGTCAATGTGCTATCTTCAACAGTGGTCCAGCCTTGGCAAAGCCTTGATGAGGTCTCATTTGATGCTGCATGCAGCAGGGCTTGCTGGGGCCAAAGCGAATGCACGGAGACCAACAACCCGCACCAGTGCACCCTGATTCGGTGAACTAAGCCTACCCTTATCAATTCATCATCAGTCTAATCTAGCTCTCTAGTCAACAGTCCCAAAGGTACTGACGAGCCACCGCCGCTGCCCAGAGCGCACGCGACGGCTGGGTTTGTGCAAGGACCACCCCGTTTGGCATGCAGGACCCGGAGAGCGCCATTGCATGCATGCATGAGCCACGTATGTGGATGGCCAAGCGGTATGCACCTCTCTGCTGAAGGGCAGCCCTTGCTGGTGAAAAGCTGAGTGCATGCTTGCGTGTGCGGCGTGGGGACATGCCAACAATGCGACAGGCAGCGAGGGTGGGTGCAGTGGGTGAAGGGGCAGGATAGGCAGCCAGAGCGCATACGGGAGGGAGGGGAATGACACCTGGCCCTGCGTGGCCCAGTGCTACCTGATTGCCTCGCCGGTCACAAGCCACCACTTTTCTGGCTGCTGCGGCCACAACAGACGCATTCAGCTGCGCCGATGGTGTGCCTTAGCTCATGCTGGGTGTCTGAATGTATGTGGCTGCCGCTCACCAGCCGGCCTGATGGACGCCAAGGCCTACAATGCTGATACGCGGAACGGGCAAACCCTCGCCCCGACGAGCAAAACTAGCGAATCAGCAGCGGCTGCGTTTGTCCGTATTGCTTCTTTTGCTTGTGCACAAGCATGGGCATGTTGTTATGCAGCAGCAGCGCGGAATGACACGCAGCTCAGTTTGTGGATGCTGCCTATTCCACCCGCCGTCAACACTACCGTCATAACAAAGGCGTCAGGAGCGGAGAGGAGGGCTGCTGCTGTTGTCGCACACTCTGCTTCATGAGCACTTAGGTCACTTTGGGCTTATTAGCGTCGTCTATGGTGGCTGGTTTGAAGTGGTTGCATCAGCCCAAGAATGCAACGGTTGACTGGACATCACTTGCGTAGTGATATCATCATGCGAAAGCAACCTGCGCCCAACCCGCATGCCACGCATATGTTGGGTCCATCGGCCCCTTGCTCCATTAAGGCTACAGTTGAGTGGCGTAGTACTCTGCAAACACAAGCCTTCATAGTGCCTTCCGTTCACTCTGCTGCGCACCGTGTTGCCAGCAGCTCATCCTCCCAACTACCCCAACCACCTGCCGTCAGCACAACGAAACGTTGGTGCTCCAGCCTCGTACGCCAGTAGCACGCCTGGCTGAAAGCCACTCTCCTCCTGCTGACTGGCGTTAGCAAGCTGACCCTTACTATCATCCCCTTTCGAGGCAAGGTAAGCAGGAACTTCACGGAAACTAGGCGGTCCACACAAGCACACTGGTGCGTGAGGCAGCAGAAGCGAAATGCGACCTGTGCCGGGTCCATGGCGCCGAACCTTTCTCCTGGTCTGCACAGCAGCCCCCATCTCATCAGCTGCCTGCACACGCCATGTCAGCCCTCTTGTGCCTGCCTGGTAGCCACTCTTGCATGCCGGACACTGCCAGCATGGTTGACGGAGTGCCGATACAACACCGCCTGTGTGGCCATATGTTCGTTCTGCAGGCGCCTTCCTGCGTCCACTGCTGGTACACATGGCGTGCTTCTCCGCCTGCCTCTATTCCCTCTGGAGGAGGCTCCGCGTATCTCTTCACACATTCGCCTTCCGTCGCACATTTGGCTTGGCGTTCTCTGCCACTTGTCGCCACACGCGACTGCAAACAGCCACCGCGGACAGCTGGAATCATGGACACTACCAGCAGTGCTGCATCGCTTGTCCAGCCGCTGCAGCAGCTGGACGCTGCCGAGGCCGCCACCTGTCCATTCAATGCCTTGCCCAACGATGTATTGGAGCTCATATTGGTGCCCCACCGCGTCACCAAAGGTGTGAAGCTGGTCTGCAAGCGGTGGCGCGAGAGCTTCACACATGGCGTCACCGCGATGCGAAGCAGCGCGCTGACGATGCAGCTGATGCAGCCCACCCGCCACAAGGCTGAGTGGCCCTATCGACTTCCGAGTCAGCTGCTGCCTGCCTCATTCACGCGTCTCAGCAAAGTTGAGCTGACCAGGGATCACTTTGGCTACTGTGGTGCAACGAAAGTAACGGCAGCGCTGGCCTGCTTGCATGGCAGCACACACGTTCATGCCACACTCACGCACTTCCATGTTGACCTCAAGGGAGGGGTTGTTGATGATAGTGCTGCCGCACAGGCCACGTGTGTGTCAGCGTTGGTGCTACTTATCTCCAAGCTGCGCAGCCCGCGCACCTTGGCCTTGCGGCACTGGCAGCCGCCCATTGGTCACGGGTTATCCTCCCCTGAAATCATGGCACTGCAAGCGCTGTGCTGCCCATCCCTGGCCAGCCTCACGCACCTGGACCTGAGCGGCTGCAGCCTGGATGACCTGCACGCTGAGGAGCTCGGCAAAGCGCTGCGCAACTCGACCCACCTTGCAGGCTTGACACGGCTGGATCTAGCAGGCAACAGGATCTCACCAGACGGCTGGCAGTTGCTGGCGGCATCGTTGGCGGCAGCCATGCACATGTCGCGCATTCAGCACTTGAACCTGTCACGGAGTTTGTCGGATGGCTGGACTCGTCTCCTTTCCGTGCCCCACATTGTGCCTTCACTCACCAGCTTGGAACTGGCTGGAGCTAGGCTTGGCATGGTTGACGAGTTGTACGAGCACCTTCAGAACACACGTATTTCTGGTCTACATGAGCTGGACCTCAGCTTTTGTGGAATTGACAATCACATAGCCCGTGCACTACATGTGCTCGCCAGCTCAACTCACCTCCGCCTCCCCAAGCTGAACCTCATGGGCAACACATGGCACAAGTCTGATGACCTTACCGCAATGCTGCAGCGCGGCAGCCACCTGCATGGCTTATCCGAGCTGCACCTGCCCAGGATCAGGGGCCCCCCCGAGGATGTTGCAGAGGTGTTTGATGCGCTGGCGTCTACCACCGGCCTCAACACACTCCAGGTGCTGAGAATGTGGGATCAGGACCTGTCAGGGCCCGCATCGAAGGCGCTGGCATCGGCGCTGCAGTCCAAGCACCTGAGCAGCCTGACAGCGCTGCACGTGCCCGACTGCTTCACGGACTGGAACGGCTTGCACCCTCTCATTGAGCTCTTTGCAAGCAATTCCAGCATGAACCTGGCCGGCCTCTGCAGCATTGAGGTTGGAGGTATGTCAAGTCATGAAGCAAGTGCAGTGGGGCTGCAGGCGGCAGCGTGTGCGATGCTTTTCTGCACAGCGTTGTGCAGCCTGGCACGTCTGCATGTTAGGGACACGGACGCAACCGACACGCAGCAGTTCTATGCGTTTCTCCCCAGCGCCCGGCACCTGTCATCACTAAACGAGCTCCAAATCACCAGCAATCGGCGCAGTGGCGTCGCTCTAGCACTGGGCGCCGCTCTGCGTGCCGCTACAATGCTTTCGCGCCTGCACACGCTGGGGTTGTGTATATCGTTACCCGCTGATCAGCACCCAGATGTCGCGGCAATGTGTGACGCGCTGCGGGCCTCAACGCACCTTGCCGGGCTGCGCGTCATCCGTGTTGATGGTCGTGGTGCTAGTGGTGCACAGTGGGTGCGACAGTTGGCCGCAGTGTGCCAGGCCGTACCGCACCTGCAGGATGTGCAGATCCTATTAATGGATGAGTAGCAGCTCATCAAAAAGGGGCATTTTATTGTGGCCTATGAATGCGCCATTTGTGTCATGGCCTATCCACCTGTACTCATGTGGGGGCCCTGCGGGTATGCAAGCTGCCATTGATGTGCCTGATAGGGTGCTGGCATGCGAGGGATGTCGCTTGGGTCAATTGCTCATCCTGTCAGTGCCGAACACCTCTTGCCTGCACCGTCGTGTACATGTTGCTGGTGCGTGCGTGGCGCCGACGTGTTTGGTACGCAATGGCAGGTGCGGCGGGGCGCAGGCGGCAGGGCGCACTAGGCGCACGCACACACAGACGCGCGGCAGGGATCAACTCATCAGCGGCTGCTGCCTGCTTCCTTATTAGAACGCTACCGTAACAACCTCCGTAATGTGCCCACGCAGGCGATGTCATTGCCACAAGGCTGGCTTGCTGCACGGTTTACTGTTGATGCAGCGTTTACATGTGTGCTTGTGGTGTTGCGCTAGGAAAATGCCTACACCCCGCACCTGCTCACGCGGTGCACATTCACACATGTCGGCCAAAAGGCGTGCTTAAACACACTTGTCTGCATCATTAGCTGGGATGATATCCATCATTGTAACCGAAATTGAAGTCTGAACCATGATGGCATCAAGTCCCCCGATACGCGCTCCATGATGCCAGCTAGATGCAATAGCTGCAAGCAAGATCCAACCGCGTACAACGGGCGGATCCCTGTCATGCATCGCGACGTGCCGAGCAAGCCAGAGCAGAGTACATGAGCCAGGCAGCAGCCCGAGGGCGATGCGAGGCGGGGATAGGGGCCAGGCTGTTAGGGCCATGGTCGGGGTTGAACCTTTCCTACCTGCTAGGCTGGATGATGTGATGGAGGCTTTTGGAGGTTTCCCATGCCTGCAATGATCAGATCGTTGGTGAGGTCGTCAAGGCATGCATCTGCATGAAGCTTCCATGGATGCAGCAGCAGCTGTTGTTCGTAGCCAGTGCAACCAGTGCTGTCATGTATATGCACGCTGCTCTCAGGCAGGATCCATCCGACGACCGCCTCCCGCTGCGGGACTGCATGACAGGTGACAGCATCAAACGCAGTGGTGGATGCATGTGGTTTTCTGATGAAAAAGGCAGCAGACTGCTCGTTGTCGAGGAGCAAATTAGCAGCAGCGGCACCGTAGCTGGGCGACAGCCAGTGCACTTTGTATGCATGGCTGTTGGATGATGCACCTAGAATAACCGTGATTGGTGTGACGCTGCGGTAGTCGCGGGGCTGTGCAGGAGGCCACAAGCTCTTACAGCAGACTGCTGCATGCTGTTTCTATCTGTGCACCTGCTGCATGCGTAAAGCTGATGCTGGCGCATAGGGGAACCACACCCGCGCCGTTAGCGTGCACAGGGCCTGAACGATGTTATGCACCGGGCACCGAGCGAGAGTACCGAGAGTGCGACATGATTCATCAATTGGCCACACGCAATTGCAGTGTGCCACACACTCTACAGTGCATGCACTCATATATCTGTGTCCTGCGTCAAGGCAATGTTAAGGCTGCCCTGTGTATAGGTGACGAGTGCTGACGACGGTACGTATGAACCGCTGGCGCCAGAGTACTGCACAACCAACTTTATTAGCACACATCTGATGAGCTAGCTAGCATCACTGATATGCTTGTGTGTGTCGCCATGCATCCTGCATGCTGCGCTCAGCATGCAGTACAGATACCGCCTGCTGGGCCGAAAGTGCATCACGAGTGCGGCTTGCTGCACTTGCTGGGCTGCCAAGTCGGGTGACTTGATCTTTCGTATGAGCTGTTGAGTCATGTGTAGTTCCAGATAGCTTTCTTCCTTGAGGCCTGCCTTGAATCTGCTGAGGTGTCCATCTATGCTCTGCACACTCAAACCTTGAATCGTGACGGAGCGCAGCCAGGTCCTCTCCCGCGCAAACGAGCATGACCTTGGCAACTTGTTTCACCCACGGTAGTTTGTCAAGGACTACAACGACACGGCCTGCCTCGCTTTGACGGCGCCACTGCTGCTGACGCTGTGACACAGGATCAACCTGCACTGGACGGCGGGCGCGAGCTGGTTAGCTGGCGCAAGTGAGACAGCAGGTGCGGAGTGCACACTGGACATATGTAGGGACCTGTATCACCTTGTTTCGACATATGTAGGGACCTGTATCACCTTGTTGAGGCACAGCTGAAGACTGTCAGGCGGTTGCTGCCTCGCTTGTCGTGGCCAATTTGTGGCCTGTTCAACGGTTCCGCTGTGGTACCTGTGAGATCTTTTGCTTGGCACGATCACTATGTGCGACAACCTGGTGTTGCTTTACTTTCGTTCTCGCGCAGTGGCTCACAACAATCACCGTGTGACTACTTGTCAATCACCGAACGCCATCTCCAACGACAACTCCACTTTGCGCAGATTGTGGACCTGCCGAGGTGCGTTGCTGTGCAGACCTGTCCCGGTCTCACAGTCGAACACAACCACCTAACTACTGCATCGTTCTTTGCTATGGGTTGGTTATCATCACGCACCGCGCCGTGCACGTGTCTGTGTGTCATCAGCGGTCACGTCAACCAGTAGTGTTCGAGGGAACTCAGTGGGGTGGATGCTAGTGGCGTGTAAGGTATGGACAAGCGAGGCCGCGTCAAGGCGCTTGAACAACTGTATACGCTGTGACTGTGCGCAGCGTGCACACTGCAGGCTGTCCATGGTTGCGCGGGCTCCCCAACCAGCAGTACAAACGCACACCACGCGCCACGCAGCGCCTCCAGTGCATATGCCAGCCAAGCACGTATGCGTGTTGGTGTGCATGTGTGGGGAGCGGTGGCCGCAGGTTGCAACAACCAACTTTCTCATTGTGGCCCTCTGCCCCCCTGCACCCTCCCCCTCCCCCCGCCCCCGCACCCAGTCTGCTTTGAGCTCAGCACATTTGGCACCGCCCCCCGGCCCCTCCCTGGGGCACCCTCATCCACGCCCAAGCAACTCACTGACAGTTCCTGTGATGCCCCCCCCC
>BDDA01001633.1:0-14796 GCA_001662385.1 Chlamydomonas asymmetrica | reverse complement strand
TGAGCACCATGAGAAGCTGGTCTGCCTAGGCTAGCCTCGGGGTTACTACTCTTTAAGAAGAGTAGGCGAAGGCCCGCACCACCACGTTCATCATCTCAACGTATCTTTACGTATCCACAACAGTCCACCTGCCTGCCTGCCTTCTGGCCGGCCTGTGTGCATGCTTTTGGCCGGGCCAGACGACGCACGACTCCAAGCGCCTGACTCAGCCGCTGGCGCTGGTGGAGGGCAGGGCCACGCTGAGCCTGCCGCTCAGCAAGATTGACTTTGACAAGGTTCCCGGTGGATCTGCCCGCATCGACGTGGACATGGCGGATGGCAGCAACAAATACACGTATGGCCACTTCTACGTGAGCCAGGTGAGAGCGCATTCCCACCTGCATTTGCACCAGCTACTCCTCTGGCCAGCGCCTATGGCGTTGCATTTGCCAATGGACCCAACGAGAGAGCAAGGCATGGCATTGTGTTGAGGCTGCGATGGGCCTGCACAGTAGCAGCCAGTTGTCATGAGAGGCTACGGCAGAGTATGTTGGCAGCGCGAAGCCCAAAGGGACTGCTGCACAGGCCAAGTCATATGGGCTGCGTGCTTGCATACTTGTATACTGCGATGATGGCGCGTTGCACTGAGCCTCTGTGAGCGGCGACTCGTCCCCTACCGACTAGTGTTCTCTGCTCATTCCCTTGCGCAGACGCCATATCCATGCCGCGCTGCCGTGGCCCCGGTGTACCGGTACTTGAACGGCGTTGCCGCTAAGCTCAGCACAGGCGACGATGCCGCGCCTCGTGCGGGTGTGCTGCAGCTGCCGCCTCACTGGCCGCGCGACGTGCCACCCTCCGACCCCCTCACGCTGCTGCAGCTGGCTGCCGGCAACTCCGTCGTGGATGCGTCTGAGCTGCTGACAAAGGGCTTCAGCTTGGACTCTAGCAATACATCGTCATGCATCAAGGTGGAGTCTGGCACGGATGTGGAGGTGCCGTTTGTGTTTCTGGACCAGGCGGGACTGCCCATCGCACTCCCCGCCACCGAGGAGGAGTGGCAGTACGTCCAGGAGAACGTGAACGCGCAGGTGTTTATGGGCGATGGCGGCCTGGAGGGCAAGAGCAAGGCGGTGGACCGACAGGCGCTGACGTGGGTATGGCATACCCCATCGGAGCACGCACCCACTCTGCCCGTCAACATCGTCAAGGTGAGATTAACGCGCAGTACGGTGTGTCTTGCAGGCGTCATGTTGATAGGTTGGCAACAGAGGCAACGGAAGGGTATCAGTCATGCCAAGCCACTCACCTGCATGTGGATGCCCCTCTCATGTTTGTAGCTAACCGCATGTGTTGCAAGGTTTCGCAGTTCACAGTAACAGTCAGTACTTGACACAATATCTGGTTGTTCTTGGTCCCACGCCCTACCCCCTGCCCCCTGCATGGTGTGTTTGTGCAGGTGCCGCTGGCCTCACATACACCCGGCCCGGCCACAGTCCGGGTGACCTTTCCTCCTGCTCGATGCCGGCTGCCCACGACGCGCGTACCTGGTGCCAGCGCCCTACCGCCGATGCCGCTAGACCTTCCTGTGCGGATCCTCCCAGGCAAGATGGCGCCGGACGGGTACCGCTTGGCGTGGCAGGACGTGGACTCTACAGTGCAGATTGTGCCGCCCACTGAGGACGAGGTGGCCGAGGCGGCAGAGAGCGGGAACGCTGTACTGCATTGCTTTACTGCGCCTGAAATGGCCACGCTCTCTCTGGCGATCGAGCTGCATGATGCAGCAGGCAATGTAATTGCAGAGAGCGGCACAGCAGTGTGCTCACAGCTGGATCCAGACAACAACGCCGAGCCCAAAGCGCTCCAGCAAGAGATCCAGGGTGGGCGGGTGGAGGTACCGTTGCAGCTGGGCGCTGGCAACGGGTGGTGTGGAGGGCGCGTGCTGCTGCGCGTGGACGTGCGGGGGGACGCAAGCAGCAGCAGCAGCAAGAACGCGTTCCAGAACACCCGGCCTCTGCACGTTGTCGTGCATGTCAAGGTGGGTGGGCAACCAGGCATGTGAGGGGTTGGGCAGATGGGCGGATGCAACGTGGTGGGGAGTTTCCACGTTGGGTTTTTGCGCAGTCCGCTGAGCAGTTCCCTTGATTGTTGCTGGCTGCTGTCGCTGATCTGATGCCTCGGCATTGTTTGACTTCCCTGCGCGTTTCTGATGTGCGTCCATTTGAGTGTTCGCAAGGTCTGATGGCGTTGTCATGGTGTGCACTACTGCAGCTTGGCCACTACCCTGTGGCGTTGGAGTCGCTGTGTGACTGGGTGCCCGCCACCCGCCACCATGTGGAGGTCGTTGAGCTCTGCAACAATGCTGACGCTACTTACCTGACGCGCCCAGTGCGCGTGGCGCTGCGCACGTCTGACGGCATCAAACCAGAGCACACAGCAGACCTAGAGCTCTTCTTCACGGCGCCACGGTCACAGGTACGGTTAGGGGCTTGCCAGTGCCCGTGTGTGCAAACGTATTCAGTTGGCATGCCGTAGAGCAAAGCACAAGAATCGACCTGCATCAGGCCAGTGAACTCATCCAGCTGCATAATCAGGATGACTGGTGCACGTTGATTTGTTCCTCTCATCGCATCTCACTGCTGCTGCTGCGGCCACCAACTGCAAGCCATTAGCGAGGGGTTCCGGCTTTGAGCCCTCTTTGTCACTCGGAGCTTAGCATACTGATGCGTGCCTGACAGTGAGGCTCCATGTCACATTGTCCACTGAGTGCTTGCAGGTGGATGGCGATGGTGCCAACCCCGCCGCTGTCCCCCGGGGCCCTCTGGGCTGGCCGCGCGACGCCCGCCTCGCCTCCATGCCTGTCGTCAAGGTCAAGCCCTCCAGCAGCGCCGCAGCAGACTCTGCACGCTTCTATGCCTGCGACAGCCTGCAGGTGCCGACAGCAGCCGGCACGTGGGCTCTCATAGCGGACTACCACGATCCCATGGCCCTGCCCAGGCCGGTGCACCTGCAGCAGCTGTTGACGCATGTGCGCGTGGAGGCGGGCACTGCGCAGGAGGTGGTGGTGACGGGCCCTGGGGACGTGTGGCGCAGCCTGTCCTGCCCTGCTGGCGGCGGTGGCGGCGGCGGACAAGTGAGCGACGTGGTGATGCGCGAGGCTGTGGAGGCCGGCACTGCGCTGTTCCCTGCAGTGGAGGGCTTCCTGGCTGACAGGTGGGTGCTCGTGAGTCAGCAGCCATCAGCCATGCCGTGTTGGTGGTGTTGAGAGCGTGTGCTGCTTGGCATGCCTGTTTAAGCCCGCCATAGGCCGAGGGTGCGGTTGCACAGAGACAAACTACCTCACAGGCATGCGCAGAGGGCTACGCCTCTTGCTGATACTGGTTGTAACTGTTGCCTTGGCTGACTAAGTATGCGACCCGCATGTTCTGTATTGCAACCAGTATTACTTTCACACAATTGCCACACTGACAGGTGGCGCAACAAGGCGCGCCTGCCGGCAGACGCCATCATCATGGTGCAGCTTACGCTGCGCGAGGTCACAGCGGGCGTGCCTGACGCACGACAGCAGCAGCAGCAGCAGCAGCAGCAGGAGTCCATCGTCGTCGCTGAGTGCGCTGTGGAACCGCTCAGCCGCAGCTTCAGCTTCCCAGCACTGCCCTTGAAAGGCTGGGGCCTGGCAGCCAGCACCGAGTATCAGGTGCTGCTGTGCGCAGCGCAGCGTAACGCTGGTCAGGAGGAGCCCGGCATGCCCGCCATCCGGCTGGCCCCGCAGGAGGTTCTGCTGCGCACGCTGTACGTTGCGGAGGAGGACGACGCAGCGCTGAAGACCAAGGCCAGCCAGGCGCGCGAACAACTCAACGCCCTGCAAGCCGCTGTCGCTACGGCACACAGCGCGGTGGCGGCGGCCAAGCAGCGCCGCGGTGCTACTGCTGAGCGCCTGTCGTGGCTAGCGGGCGAGCTGCAGCGCCACCACATCGTGGTCCCTCTGCCCGGTGACGGCGGCCCGAGCGGTTCTGGACATGGTCCTGGAGCAGGTGCAGCAGCACCAGACGCTGTGAGGCGGGTGGCTGAGCGCGTCATGGCGGAGTTGGCGCAGGCGCAGGCGCAGCTGAGCAGCTGGTGGTCCGCGCGTGCGTGGGGGTACCACGTCAGCGACCAAGTCAGGCAGCTGCTGCTCAAGGTACGCTGCCAGCCTTACCGCACTCTAGCAGTGCTACTTGCCTGCAAGGTCAAACCACAAATGCAGAAATGCTGCAAGTCTTGTAGCCTGGCTGGTGTGTGCTATGTGTTGCTCCCCGGCGAGTTTGGGTATAAGTGTGCCTGCCTGATGCATTCCCCCGCTGCACTCCCTGACCATCGTGTTGGCCTGCTACCTCCTGCTGTAGGTCGACATCTCCAGTGACATGCTGGGCCGTATGGTGCGTGAGGCCGCTGCTGCCGCGCAGCAGGGCAACACCGGCGCGCTGGGCCCCCTCCTCATGCTGGGGGCAGTGGAGAGCCGCGACGCCAACCGCGCTCTGGTGCAGCTGGCTGGCCATAGCCGCCTGACCGGCATGTTTGTCGCCACGTCAGATGCTGGGCTAGCGCCCTTCCGCTCTGACGCCTACAGGCATCTCCAGGTTGACCTCCTGGACGTGTCAAACCCTGACATTTGGGCTCAGAAGCCGCTGGAGGAGGCCGACATGCAGCACCCGCAGCAGATCCTGCCAAAGAGATCCCTGACGGCACAGTATGGGCGCGTGCTGGATGTGCACGGCAAGAACAGGGAGGCCGTGGTGGACGAGTCGGGGCGCGTGGTGGTGACGCACAGCGACGGCTTCATCGGCTTTGCGGTCAACCTGGTGGGGCGCGGGGGCAGAGGCCAGACCCTCACAACCAGACCCACCACTTGCATTGCGGTGTCAAAATGCAAAACAGCTTCACCGGTTGTTGTGTCAAGAACTGGCACATATTTTCTGTTTCTGCATCATACGGACGGACGCTATGTGGACCGTTGATGCTCATTCGCTTGTTTTGGGAGTTCACTGCACAGATACGCATGGGTGTATATGAATGCATGTGTATATGAATGCATGTGTGTGTGTGTGTGTGTTTAGGATGTGCATGCTTGCACGTATGCAGGTGTACATGACGCCCCAGCAGCTGGCGGTTCGGGTGCCGATCCGGAACTCCTACTACAACCTGCGCCAAACGCTTTGGAGCTGGGTGGGTGCACGATTCAGCAATGCTGTTCACAGTGTGCGGTATAGCACAGTATTGCATGAACCACACCAGCTGTGCTGACTCGTTTGACTCTGGAGCTGATGCTTATGGGCGTCTGCTTGCTTCTGTGCAAATTAAATACCCATGCCTTAATCCTGGTCAGTGCCCGCTGCGTGACTGCCGCCCAAGCCCTATGTCCCGTGCTGACCTCACTGGAGGTGTTGCCCATTGCGCCTTGGCTACCTTGTTGACATGCATGCATTGCGTGCCTGCTTGCATCAGACATGCTCTGCTGATGGTTGTGTTGGTGGTATGCAGGTGTTCGGGGACGCCATGGTGTTTGAAACAGCTGATGATTTGAACGCATTCCGGAACCGCTGCCGCCAGGCGGGCGTACCCGTTAGGGCTAAGCTGATCTCGGTGGACGGCATGGCCCGGTACAATACGGGTGGCATTGGCGTGGAGAGCCGTGGCGGTGGCGCATATCAGTGAGTGGGTTGCCTGACGCGGCCCTTGGTGTGCAGTCTGCATTCTGGCTGGGTGGGTGTGGCAGTGAGGAGCGCAAGAGGCGGGAAGCTTGACTCAAAAGGCTCCTGAACAAAGCAAGCAGACCGTCTCAGGTGTGGCGAAAATGCATCAGACATGCGCTCTGACTTGCGCTCTCTGACGTCGCTTGCATGCCTGCGCATACCCCTGCATGCCGATGGCAACATTACCAGTGGTTGATTGGCGCATGTATTTCTTAACTTCAGGGGCCCTGTCGCGTTCGCCAGCGTGCCAGCACCCAGTGCCAGCGCTGATGCGCATGAGGTCAGCTTGGATTTGCGCCTGGCAGCGGTGCAGGTGGGTGGTCGTGCGGCACGCATGCATCAGTCTTGCTGCCTGAGGTTACGAGGGTAACGAGGGGCCCTCACCGGCCAAACCTTGTTGCATACTGCCATACTGGCACTCGGCACATACTCGCAATGCTCGTAACATTCACTAGCCTCATCGGCGCTTGTTGTCGAGCGATAACATCCTGCACGTGTGGCCATCACCTTCCTCCATGGCCGTTGGTCGTTTGCGCGTGTCATGGTACCTGCCGGCCATGGCATGCCCGCGCGACCGGACGTTTATGATTCCACTTTTCCTGATGTTGGCAGCGCATGGAGTATGGCACTAAATGCTTTCACTGGCCCAAACTGCTTGCAGCGACTCCACAAGCAGCACCGCCACCAACGTGCAGCCATCTCTACGCTGGTGGACCAGCACGCAGCAGCATGGAGGGATGGGGCGGCGGCGACGGCGGAGGCGCAGGCTGCGGAGCACGACCTGGGCCAGGCGCAGCAATCACTCCAGCTCAACGCCCAGCGGCTGCAGGAGGAGATTGCGCAGGTACGGGTGTGCCATCAAGGGAACACCACACTGCGCTATGCTAAGATTTGACACTGAGCCTCGCAGGGTGCCTATGTGCAAAGTGAGGGGCGTACTTGTGGCGCTGCCAACATGTTTGCTGCGAGGGCACTGAACCGCATGGACACGAAGGAGGACTTCAGTGCATGCAATGTGTTACACAATGTGTTATGCTGCGCGCTGGTCTCCTTTGCAGGCGGAGGAGAACCTGCGGCAGCTGCTGGCGCGCAAGCCCAGGCCTCCTGAGCCTCCTCCCAGGAGGGGGCTCATCATCCAGCTGGGGCGGGGGTTCGGCGCGCCTGACAGCAGGCGGCAGCCAGTGCAGCCCCCACAGGCATCGCTGGCAGCATCTCATCCGCTCAGCAAACCCGCACCTGCACCGGGCGGTCCATCTGGGCTGAGCGTCACAGCGGCACCGCCTGCTAGGTCAGGCGTGGGCCCACAGCAGCCGCAGCGGCATGATGACGGTGCTGGTGGTGCTCCTGGTGTCATGCAATCAGGTGGCGGCCTGCGCTCAGCAGGGCCAGCAGGGCCGTCACAGTCACAGGGCTCAGACAGTGAGCAGGCCGCGAAGCGGCAGCGCTTCACGTGAGCAAGCTTAGAGGGCTTCTGGTTCTGATTCTTATCAGGATTGGGCAATGCAGAGTGCCCAATCAAAGACAGTGGTGGTGCATACTGGAATGCCAGCCCATGCACAGGCGCGTACCATGCTGCATGTGCGCACCGCCCCATAGTGGATGCGCAGCATTCTACACGCCTTCTTCACAGCCTGCTGAGTACTCTAGTTGAAATGCATTCCTAACCGTGTCATGGCCATCATCTCATTTTCCACCTTCAAGGACCATTACATTGCATAACAGCGGGTTGTGGAACGCACCCCTGGAGACTCTGCGGTACGACACTGGACCCTTGTGGCCCACTAGCACGCCCTGCTGTGCCTAGGTGGCCGAGCATATTCTGGTCTCCTGGTCCCCATCTGGGGGGGCATGGGCGGTTCACGCCCTGCCGACACGCTCCTGATGTAACCAGCGCATAACACACATTATCCATATGCGTCCGCATCCCGTCTCCCTGCTCTGCCTGTGGCATACCTGGTCGCCCGCATTGCCCTTTCTGGTTCACCACTTCTAGTGTCAGCAAGAGCCACCAGTAGTGCACTAGTGTGCATTGTTGCTCAGCCAGATTGGGACACAACATGGCACACCCAGTGCTGCTGGTGGGCTGTGCGTGTTTGCAAAGCCACATGCTGATATGCAGCATGCACAATGCAACATGGTATACCCCCCTGTGCGTCCTTGAAGACGCCTTTGTATACAGCGGTGCAGCGGATTTCCAGGACATCCCTGTACCTACGGCCATGGGAGGGGGAAGGAGCGAAGGGCGTGTGCCAATCCTGCCACCAGACGTAACCTTCCTTCATGACAACCCGCACCACTCAGCCATGCAGCTCGGTGGACGTGTTTCCAGCCCTGGTGACTACTGTCCTCCGGGCAGTCGGTGATAACCACCTAACAGGTGATGGCAAAACTGTAGCAAAGCTCTTGTGTGGGCCGATCCTTGCGTTGTGCACAGGCACTCAGGCATCTTTCGGCATGCATTATACGTGAACAGTTCATGAGGTACTGAATGACACAGAGTGTTTGCAATTAGTGGGCATGACGCAGCAGCAGCATCCACTTCATCCACTGGGTTGCTGGCAGCAGCGGTGCAACATCACCATGTCCGAAACCAGGACAAAATCTTACGACCAACGGTGCAACCCTCACCTGTCCTTCCACGCTTGTAGCACACGTTCCCCTCTTACCCGCACCTAAGCACCCGCATCCAACTTCATGGCCCCAATCGTTAGTTCCCTGGGACACTTCACATGTGGTTGTAGTTTTGATAAATCTGTTTTAATGACCCCTAACACCTGCAGGAGTTTCAACCATGGATAATTTTGGTGGACCCTAGCTTGCTGGATTGCCTAACGGAGGAATGCCAGCAGGCAGCACTGTCACATTGTGCAGATAGCTATATGCATGCTGTATCAGTGAGCGAGTGAAGGCGGAACGTTTTTCTCACTTTCATATTCAAGACAGCAATAGTCGTTCTGGGGGTGGCACAACACTGCGACGTGTGAAGTAGAAACCGCTTTACAAGCGTACTGCCGCCGCGCCAGGCGGCCTTGCCTGCCAAGTTCTGGTGCACAGCACTGACATGGGGCTGGTTGGGCAACGACAGACTTGACTGCAGGCTGTGGGAGCGTCACAGGGTGGGACTTTCACCAGCGGCCATGGGTACGCCAATAGCCCCTGGCGAGTTCGTGCAGCTTGCTCAGGCGGGCGGCTGGGAGAGGCTGACCGTGGCGGTTGCAAGACGTGAGACGGTGGAGCTCAACCTGCTGGGTGCTTCGGAATTCTATGCTCCAACAGCTGAGCTGCAGAACGGTGACGCAGCAGGGCCCAGGGTTGGACAGGTTGTGCTTTGCGGACGAGAGGAACGCCTGACACAGCTCTCACCGTGCAGTGAGTCTGTTACCTGTTCAGTTCCCCGAACTGCCCTGCACTTAAGCAGCACTAGCACTAGAGCGAGTTGAACTCAGGATTGGTTCGCAATGTTCCTTGCAGGCACCTTCAGTAAAGTGGGTCCGGTGGAGACTCTTTGGCTTGACACATTCAAGGTGGCAGTGACTTGACCATAGCTCAAGTCCAGTTGGTAGGTACTATTGAATACACGTTTTTGGCGTCTGCAGGTGCCTTTTGTCTACATGGAGCGGCCAGAGCGAACGGGGCTTCTAATATATGGGTGCGGGGAAGGGACGCCTTCCACAAGGCACGCCAACAAGCAGCTGTGGGACGTGTGCAGTAGGGACAATCGCGCTCTGCTTGGTCACTTGTATGGGCGGTGGGTGCCTTTTCGATCGTTGTACGCTCACGTTGCCATCTTAGCCTTTGCACCCAGTTTGACACATTTTGGCTGTGTTGCCCTTACTTCGTGCGTGGGCAGGCAGTTTGAAATGTCTCTCAAGGTAGGACAGCAGGACACCTTTGCTGGTGTGGACCTGCCCTCTTGGTTATGCTTCAGGCATGTGGTGGCGAAACGAACGCCTTATTGTTGCAACTGTGCAAAACAGGTGCTCCTGACGCCTCACAGGCACAACACCAGACGTGTGTTCCATGCCCATGTGCTTGCGATGGACAACAAGGCCACCAAGGGTGTGCTGTCTGGGAGTATGCAGCTCGGATCAATTTTCAGAGATGCCGCTAAAGAAACCCGTCACCAAAAGAAGTACATGGCGTCGCTCTGGGACAAATGGTTGACAGATCCAGCGTACCAGCTGCGTGAGTGTGGCATTCCTAAGGCAGAGCCAAACGTGTCATGCGGTGCAGGTGGGTTTTGTATGTGTTGGCTAGGTCCTGCGCCGTGGTCACAGCGGGCACGAATGCCCCGTGGTGCCGGCCCTTCGAGTTGCCAGTCCCCGCATGACCAAACAGTTCATGTTGCTAGGTTCTTAACCCCCAAGTTTGATGTCATGCTTCGTGTCCGCCCTTCCTGTGTGAATGTGTTGCTATCACCCAGGAGGATGGCAAGGTGCGTGCGTTGTACTTTCACCCACAATCCTGACAGACTGCATGTGCACGCATACCTGCGCAGGCGTGTCCATGGACGCCGTGTACCCCGCAGGTTTCACGTACGTGCTCAGCCCCCTGCAGGTATGGTGCTCATCCATGCATGCATCCTCCTACTGCCCTGTCGCATGGCAGGGTTCCGCTGGATGCAGTGCTGCCACCATAGCCAGCTCACCACCCTGACCCGGCGTGTGCTGTGGGTGCATGCCAGGATTGCTCATAGCGGCTGGGAGGCATCCTTGCAGTGAATGCAAGGCATGTGCTACTGTGTGGCAAGCTCGTGGCATGTCGTGCTCTCAGCCGTGTAGTGCTCCCGACAGGCAGTGAGTGCTGGTCTTGCTCCGGACCCAGCCCCAGCTAACTGCGGCGTGTAGGGTGCACTGACGTGGTGTCCGCGCTGTGTAATTATAATTTATATGACTCTTTGCTTTGTTTGGTTCACTGGGTGCCTCCCACACATGGCCAACAGAAGAACACGGAGAGCAAGGACTACCACGAGTGGCCCAACGGCCTGCCGCGCCTTGTGGAGGCGGCGTGCGAGTGCGACAGCAAGCAGTGCGGGGGGCAAACGTGAGCGTGCTTGATTGGTTGATGACTATGCCTGGTGGATTTTGAACCCTGAGCATGTGTGGCAGCAGCCAGGAATGTGTCAGGGGAAGAAGGCAGCGGTCGTTTGCCTCGAGATGCGTGTGTGCGTTTGTGTGTGCCGTGGATCATGTGGGGGTTGTGCATGCAGCAGCATGCTGTGAAGCTGCTGTGATCCCTAAGCATTTGTGCCAGCGTCTCTTCCAGTATGTGACAGCATGTATGTCCCTCAGATGGCAGATGTGCTCCGTGCAGCCCTAATTGTTGTATGATCACTCTCTGTCGTTGCACCCCCACCTGCGCCTGCCGCTTGCCCCTTGCCACCTGGCCTCCGGGCTTCATGCAGTGCACGCCGCGAGCTCAATCTAATGCGACGGAACGGTGTGCCCTACAAGCTGGCCATCTGCCAGCGCGCGCACAAGGGCCTGGGCGTGGTGGCGATGGAGGACATCCCCGAGGGCGCGTACGTGCTGGAGTACTGCGGGGAGGTGATCAAGCGCGCCAAGGCGGAGAAGCGTGAGCGCGGCTACGGGGACCAGAGTGAGTGGAGGAGGCCTCCCTGGCCCTCCCTGGCCTGCAGCTTGGTCACCGTGCAACACCTTGCACACCCAGCCGATGTTACATGGACGTGTCGGCCAAATGGCTCCGATACCAGGCGACACGCACCCAGACTTACCGCAGTGACATGCATTTCAGCGCTTAACAGCATTATTGTGCCCTTGTTGGCAACTGACCATCAAGCTGTGAACGGCAAGCACAAGGCTGCCAGTTGCGTTGTGCGTCAAGCAAGCACCATGAAGCACGTACATACCGGTGTGCTAAGTAGGTTCCGAAACCTGTGCACCGCTCACTGCTGACGATGGTTTTGTGCTGATGCAGAGCTGCACTACACGTACGACATACAGCTGCGTGTGCCGGACCAGGACCGGGCTGGCAAGCGCTACCCTGATGAGGAGCGCCTGGTGATTGACGCCACGTACATGGGCAACGCCGCCCGCTTCGTCAACCACTCGTGCGATCCCAACCTCGCCGCCGTGGACGTATGCATGGGTGAGTGGATGAGTGCATGTGCGGGGCGGGAATGAAAACATGGGAGGGCTACGCAAGTAGTTTGGGGCCTGGAGGGAATGTACGTTATGCCTCATTCAGTGAGGCATTTCTCCTAGTTGGTGGATGGTGCAACTAAGGCGGTCTGAAGCCAAGCCTCTGGAAGGCATCAGTGCATTTGGGTTGGCCATCTCGGCCGCAACTGATGCTGAGGCCTGTTTCATACAGTGCAGCGTGCGCTGATGTACAAGGCGGTTCCTGCCCTTGAGCGTGTACAAAGACAACGGGAGGGACTCTGGAGGCTGCTGCTCTACATTTTGTCATACTGGCAGCTGCACTGGGCGGCTTGCAAGGGGCGGTCATTAACACAGCGACCTCTCGCTCTATCCGGGCACCGCTTGCTTCCCTTACACCCCGCTTGACAGGCTTGCACGTGGACACCCACGACATGCTGGTGCTGTTCCGCGCGGTCAAGGACATTGAAGAAGGCACCGAGCTGACCGTGGGTGAGCAAATGATGGTGTTTTAAGTATGATGCTGACAGTGTGCAATCAACAGCTTGCAGCATGCCATGTAGCGAAACATGTAGTGTTGCAATTCTGCTGCCGTCCCAATGGTTGGCTTTGCAGCGCTGCGCTATGACAGCCGGACCTGTTTCGCCCGTTCCCATTTGCATGGTCGAGCTGTGCAGCTCAGTGCCCATGGTCGTGAACGTGACAGTGCACGACTTGTGCTTCTTAGTTCCGTGTGTCGTATAGGAGTTTTGGTGCATGAGCAGTGCTGGTGGTGCATGTCAGCTGCCTACTAACTGTATCTTTTGCCAAACACGCAGATTACCATCCTTGTCTCACGAAGGATCTTCAGGAGGGCTCCGTTGTTCTGCAGCCAAGCGAGATCCTGCAAGTCTGCGAGTGAGTGCAGGCAGATGGGTGGTGGTGCCAGATGCAGTGGACAGGGCATGCCAGGTGCCATGGTGTACGACAATGTGGGACAGCACAACCGCCAGTGTGGTGAACTGCATGCAGCCTGCATTTGCTGGCATGCATCAGTTGCACTGCACTACTGTCAGGTCGGGCCTAGCGAGAAAGACTGGTTGCATTCTGTGTGCAGGTGCAAGGCCGATAGCTGCTGCGGTGTGTTGTGGCACACGGTGCACGCTGGGCAGCGCAGCGCACGCTGCAAACCGCGACTTGCTGCGGCTGGCGAGGCTGTGGATGGTGCCGCCGTCAGCGGTGCGAGCGCAAGCGTCAGTGGTGACAACGCTGCACTAAATGCAGAGCTAGTTGCGGAGCGCACTGCGGGCTCACCAGTGGCAGCCAACGCGGTGAGGGCTAATGGCAGCGCTGGCAGTTCTGTTGGCAGGGGCGCCAGCCCTGCAGCCAAACGGCCTCGTCTACCTGCTGCCAATGATTCACTCAGTGCCCCTCCTATGAGCGCCACTCCATCATAATGGCCTATTTTCAAGGGCCCCACCTACTGCATCTGCCATCGTAGCATGCACGTGGCGCTGCAGTGGCGGTGGCAGCATGGTGAGTTCCTCTTGCTTACCCGCAACCTGGCACCTCTCCCACATGCTTTGCTTCGCGCATTTGTGGCAATCATCTGCCCCAGCACACCACAAACGTCCTGCTTGATTGGCGTGGCGGCGGCAGTGTTGCTTGTGTTGCCTTTGATGCTGATTTTTCTGCACAACTCGTTTGTGCTCGGCCAAGCATTGCCGCAACTGCTGCTACGCATGCATCTGTCCTGCGGCTGCATGATTGTTGTACAAGATATTTCAGCGTGTCGTGAGCGTGCTGAGAAGTGTGTGCCTTGTTCATTATTGCCCTGTGAACCATCTCGCCAAGACGCCTGCATCACCGTATAGTACGCTTCTCAGCCATGCGCAACAGCGTGACAACAACACTGCGCATGTGCACAACTGGTGCGTGCACAACTGCACATGACTACATACGCGCACGCACATCCTCACGCTGCGTGTGGAACACCTTCCTGTTTCAAGAATGCGTGAACTCTGAACAGGCAGGCCCGCGGTGGTTACGGCTTATGGAATCGGGCATTGACGGGCTTGCAAGGGTGGAGAGGGATAGATACGAGCGGGACACGAGTAGAGGAGCATGAGAGTATATACTGGAGGCCTTGGGCCCTGACAAGTGCCTGCGCATCTGTCGTTTCCTTTCATTCCTTTTTGTCGGTCTATAAGTCCACATGTTCTGGCATACATGTGTTAAATGTTCTTGGATGTATGCTGCTGTGTACGTGTATTGTTAGGTACCTGCCATGCATACATGTGGTGGGCACTGACGTCGTGCACAGTTTATGCTCAAGCACTGCTGCCCTCCCTGCAGCCCGGACACCAACTGGCCTGCACAGGTGTGAGCAGGGGAGCGGCCCAAGAAGCAGTTTTCACCGGCCCACGCGCGTGCGCACGGTACAGGCTCAATGTTCGCGTACTTTCGTCTCGGGATTCGTCATCAAGTGTACGTGGAATGCACATTGTAATGTCCCCCACTTTGACAATGCTTGCAATGAAATCTTACATGTGCTGAAACCCACATGCGCAGATCCAGTTCAAGGCGATATAAAGTAAAATGATTTCCGTCACAGGGACTCGAACCCTGGTCGCCAGGGTGAGAACCTGGTATCCTAACCGCCTAGACTATGACGGAATCTGATTGTCGATGATGATGATGGTAGTATTTGGGACGACAGAGCCTCATGCATGCGTGAGCTTCTGCGTTCTTTCCTTTCACTATGGCCGGGCAGGCCCTAGCTTGCCTGCGCCTAGATTCCTCACGATTTGCTGATCCCTCCGACGCGTTCCGTGAGTTGACCTTCCACGTTCGCCTTCCTGGCCCAAATGGCGACCGATCAGCAGCCCAACAGTCCGCTTTGGCAGCTCTGGTGGGGTTCCTGAAATCTGCAGCTCCAGCTGCCCCTGTTCCTGCACTCGTGGCGCAGCCTCGCCCGCAGTGGAATCTTC
>BDDA01001630.1:0-14920 GCA_001662385.1 Chlamydomonas asymmetrica | reverse complement strand
TCGTGCCCCGTGTTCAGGTGACTTTTCGCTGCGAGTTCAAGTGCTGCCTGTTGCTGCGCTGCGTTGTCGTTGCTGAGCTCTAGCCAGTTTCTAGTTATTTGTCGCTCTGCCTGCCCTGCTCACGTGCCCTTGCGCTGCATCTCGGGCTGGGGTGCCCTTGCGCGTTCCGCGCTGATCAGCCTCAGCAGCAGCACCGCTGGAGCAGCACAGATATTTTTAACACACTTTCACTTACAGACCGCTTTTACTACAGCCACCGACTCAGACCATCAGACCGCTGTTCTCTTCACGGCAGCCGCCAGCTCAGCCCAGACACCTCGCCACTCTCAGGTGCAGTTCTCACCATCACGCATAACATAAGCACACTGCACGGCCCCACGGAAAGCACACTGCATGGCCCCACGGGAACCAAATATCTCTACACGCACGCACGCACGCACGCACGCACGTGAACCACACGCACCTGTCTCTTTCCCCAAGCTGCTCTCGCCATACACCTCGTCTGTGGAGACATTGATGAAGCGCTTGATCTGTCCATACTGCCGGCTCGCCTCGAGCAGCACGTGTGTGCCGTAGGTGTTGTTCATGGTGAAGGCAAGGGAGTTGCCGAACGAGTTGTCCACATGTGTCTGTAGAAAAATCGCACAGATGGTGACCCAAATCACAGTGTCAGTGATGCATGACCCAAATCATGCCGCAATGCGTAGTGCAAGCATGAAAATCATAGAAAACATCTCTGTCGCCACACTCCACCACAGCCTGCAAAGCTTTCGTACAGTCTTTAGCGGCGACTGTAATCCCTGTAGGTGCATGTGTGTGCAACTGCGCATGCATGTGCGATCCCGAAAAACAGCATGGTCAGCCAGCATCGTGTACACCACATCTGCAGCAGCAGCCAACTGGGCCCAACACGCCCAACTGGACAGGCTGGATGCTTGCTGACAGATCCTCCACCACCCAACCCCCACCACCAACCCTGAATGAACGGGTACCCACTGCCCTGAGCCACCACCACTGGATCCATGTTCCCCACCCGTCAGGCAGCTGAGGCTCTGACTCAGACGCGACATCGTCACAGTCGGACGCGACCCAGCCCGCAACGCTTGACGCCAAGTACCCCACCTCCCAAAGGCACACATACTGAGTGGGTGGTGCATACAACACAACCTTCTTTTGACCAACCTGAGCAGCAAAGTGCATCACAGTGTCGATTTGCTCCGTTGACAGCACATAGGTGAGCAGGTCCATGCTCTGAATGTCACCCTTGACAAACTGCAAGCAGCCAGCAGAGTTGAGAGGGTGGAATTCTTGCACATCGGCAGAGGCACACACGATAACCATTGAAGGACGGGACATGGCTGCACAAAGGGACATGCTGGGTGGCAACAGCCGCACATGCTGCAGCCCTCAGTTGCACAGATGGCATGCACGCGGTAGCTGAAAAACTGAAAGCCTCAGTGCTCCAAAAGGATCTAGCAAAGTTTCAACGACCTGCAAAGTTACAAGCAGCCTTGCTGTGCAGCCCTGCAAACGTTTGAGCACCTGGAAGAGAACATTTTCAAACCAAATCTGGAGTAGTGTTAGCCCCAGGTGCCGCACCTTAACGTTGGGCAGGCTGATGATGCTTGCGAGGTTGTTTAGGCTGGCACAGTAGTCGAGCTTATCAAAAACCACAATCTGCACAGAATTCGCAAGGACGTGTGTCCCCAGGGACGCAGCGATCAAAGAAGGCAAACGTGAAGCGGGAACACCAACGTTGTTGCACATAGTGTTCAAGTTCCAGCCCTTTCACTCAATAGCGGGAGTTGCAAGTAACATGAGTTCATCAGAGTACCTTGTATTCCGGGTAGTTTGTCGCCAAACGGATCGCGACATGGCTGCACAAGGGTGGCAGGGTACAAACTCGGACTTGAAAATGAAAACAGTAGAACACACACGCTCAGGGTCAAATGCTCAGGGCAAACTCTCCAATCAGGCAGGGGAACAAAGTCGCAGCTTCCACACGCTGGGCCATGTTGCGAACGCATACCTGGCAATGAACCCGGCCCCTCCAGTGACCAAAATGTGCTTGGGCTGATAGATAACAGGGGCGCTTCCTGGCTGTGCAACCTCGGCCATGGTGCCGGCAGCGCCTCGAGACTCCGAGGAAGGAATTTTGGCGGGCTTTGACGGACAGGCGCTGACGAAAACCAGGACAAGGTGTGGGGACGTGCACAGATCTGTCGGTGGGGTCTAGAAATGAGAAGTGGGCACTTATACATTGATACACAATCACAGTCAACCTCCATGCCAAATTCTGCCGATGTAAGCCTGGCTGATTTCTTGCCTGCAGTGCATGAGGCGGTCAATCCACTGACCTTACTTGCCTGGTGCCTCTCTCAATGTCATATCCCAGTCCGAGCCTCTGGCTATACTGGTCTGGGTGATGTCATCTTCTCTCGCTCTCATTAACGAAACCCCCAAAACCCAACACATCAAGCCCTTCTGCGAATTCTGCAAATTCTGCCCATTCTGCACATGCAGCATGATGTGCTTGTTGGTATCGTTCCTGCCATGGACGCTTCATAGTCATGTGGTGTAGCCAGTGCTTGTTGCGAGCTCGAGCATATGTGCTCTCCCCAGCACCAGCAAGCTGGAAGCAGCTTGTCCTTTGGATGGTTGTTGAGCGCCGAACATGAATACGAACTGCGGGCAACAGCTTGAGGCAACACTGTAAGGCCAGACAATTTCAAGCAGTCGTGTAACGTTACAGGTCGGGACAGGCATCTGCTGACTGAGCAGGTTGCTGCTCATTTGCTGCTGCCCGGTGTAATGTACGATGATGAATTGATGAAGATGCACACAGACATTGTGCTGAACACATTTTGACTGGACAAGGGGCTTGTCCAAACTCGGCCATGCATGCGCCACCTGACTCGTTGAATGATGAGCCTGGGGCCTGCTACAGTTCTGGGCTCATGGCTCAAGCTCGCACGTCTTGAACACCCATACACGGCACCTTGCAAGAGTCTGTGGTGAGTGGGTGAAGACCAATGAGCACTGTTACAAGCAAAGGTGAGGTGTTGGCAAGTGCACAGCTGGAACGTCGCGCATGTCGCAAGAGTGTGTTGTGCAGGGCAGTGGGCTTGGGCCCGAGTCAGTTGGCGCACGGCAGACTTGAGCCTTAAGGTTGGTGGAAGAACTCCACGGCACCATATGAATTGACTGTCGTGCAAGTGACAATGATGCCGCATGTTTGGACAGTGCATCATTGTGCAAGCGGCCGCAAGCGGTGACAGACTGCTGCACGATGCTACGTACCACGGCCCCTCACAGCCCAATCCGCCTGAGGACCAACCTCAAGTAAGCACGCCACCAATGAATACCCATAAGACAATGCAGTGCTCCACGCCATATCGCTTTGACTGCCATAGCGCTACCGTATGATGTACCAACTGGCCACGGGTGGCACAGGTAGCACTGACGGCATAGGCCTGTCGTGCAGCGCGCAAACCTAGCGCATGAACACGGCGCGCCCACAGGGTGCAGCAAACCCGCATGCAGGGCACAGAGCGAACAAAATTCAATGTACGAAAAGGTATGACAAGCCTTCGAACATCCAGTCCGAAACCCTTGTATGGAACCCCAATACAGACATAACCCTTGACCCCCGATGTGGGCCGAGGTGGTCTGGTCGAGTCAAACGCATGGTGAGCAGCACAAACTACTGCCTGAAGTACGCGCTACAAATGATGAAATGCGCCCGCCTGCAGCAGTGCACAGGCCACAAGCGCCCCACTAGGTAAACGCACTGCAGGCGCTGCATAGCAAACATATCAGTGGCACTTGTCCTCACCTGTCCAGCCCTCTGAAACCACTTCCACAACCTCCACCAGCCCACCCAACAACAAAACGCCTAGCCTGCTGGTCCTGATGGGTTGGTCCCGACTCACACACAGCAAGCACTGGCGCTGCCGCATCAGCGCGCAGCCGTGCAGTGCCTCAGGCGGTGCTGCCACCTGGCGTTGCATCCTCTGCTGTTGCTGCTGTTGCTGCTGCTGCATGACCCACATCGTCGGCACCAGCGCCGCTCTTTGCAGCGAGTCCTGCATCGCTCTTTGGCGCGACATGCTGGTGCCCGAAAGTGGCAGGGCTGTCACCCGTTTTGAGGAAATCCATGATTGCCTTTGTGCTCATGCCCTGGATCTTGCGCTTGGTCTCGGCCGTCATGGGGTTATTGAGCTTCCCCTCCTCACCCTTGACCTGCACGCGTGGCGTCATAACACAGCAAGCGAACGCACCGCAGACCAGCACGTGGGGTTAACAAAAGCCGCAGCCACTGCATGCTGCAACCAGATTCAGGCAACACAACGGACCTCGCTTATGCGCGTGCATTCAACCAAGCAGCAAGAGCAAGTGCAACAGCCCACACATACCACATGGCCCCACGGGACGCGAATAACTCATTACACAGTACACCACACGCACCTTATAAATCAGGATGTCAGCTGCAATCCCCGCGTCCGCTGCGCTCGTGTAGTACGTGCTGTAGTACGCCTGGCCGTACAAGCGGATCTCAGCGCGCCAGCAGCGCGCCCGCCCAATCGAGCGGTTGCACGCCACGTGGTGGGGCCGCTGGAGAGCGTCCGCGCCGGGCGCGGAAGAGGACGAGGGGCCGGCTGCTGCGGCGGCAGCGGTTGCAGCGGGAGCGGATGAGGGCCGAGGCGAAGCCCCGCCACCTGCTGCGTCTGCTGATGCCGTCGCCACTGCCAGCGTGCCGGCCGCGCCCACAGCCGGCTGGCTGCCTTTCTTCGCAGGCAGCTCAGCATCCTTGCTGCCTGCTGGCACCGGCGCGGTGGTGGCCGGCGCGACGTTGCCTGCCCGCGTGTTGCTCCTCAACGAGCGAGACACAGGGGATGCCTTGGGCGCCGCTGCCGACACCGCTGCCGGGCGGGCAGTGGCTGCAACAGGCGAGGGCGCTTTGGGGGGTGGTGGGGACGGGGAGGGACTGTCGTCATCACTAGCGGGCGACGCCTGTGCGTCCCCAGGGTCGTCGTCATCGTCATCAACGGTAGAGGTGTTTTCTTCGGGCTTCACCTTCCGCGGCCTGCCGGGCCTCCGCTTAATGACGGCACCCGTAGATGCGCCCGGCTGCTGCTGCTGTGCTGCCGGCGGCGGTTCGGGCTTGACGCCGCATGCCGCGCCGCTGCTGGCCCCCGGCGGGGCACCCGCCGCCCCCAGGCGCTGCACCGCCACCGTCTTGGCCTGGCGCGGGAACTTGGAGGGCGGCGGCGGGGGCAGCGGTGCCTTGCGCTTAGCACCGGGGGCCGGCTTGGAGGAGGGCTGCTCGTCCGGCTTGCCAGGCTGCCCCTCCTTGACCTTGCCATCCTCCCGGCCTTCCACCTGCTGCGCCTTGCCTTTGGCATCTTGCGGCAACGGTTCTTTTGCCCCCTGCCCTGGCGTGGCAGCAGCAGCTGACGGACGCGCGAACTTGCCCCCGCCGGCATTGCCGGTGTCGGCGCTGCTCTTGCCACCCGCACCTGCCAAAGCGCCGACCCGCCCCGCACCCTTTGCTGCAGTGCTGCTGGCTACCTTGCTATCCACAGCCTTTGCACCACCTGCAATCGCTGCGCTGCTGCCACCAACGGCCGCACGAGTGCGCGTGCCGACGCCGCCGCTAGGCCCAGCCTTCTCTGCTTTGTCTGCAGCACCCGACGGCTGCGGTGCGGCCGGAGCAGGGCCCCCGACGCTGCTGGCGCGATCCTTTCTAGGCTCCTTGGAGGGGCGTTCATCGCGGGCGTCTGCGCTGCTGTCTGCCGCAATCGCGGCGCCCGCCGCCCCAGCACCAGCTACCGCCTCCGCCTCCCCCTCCCCAGGATCCTTGGATCGCGCCCGCCGCCCCGCCGGAAGCTCAGCGGCATCCGCCGCTGTAGCACTGTGCTGCCGCTTGCGCCCGGGCTGCGCCTGCGCCTGCTGCTGCTGCGGAGGCGGCGACGGCCGCGGCGGCGGCCCGTCCAGGCCCCCGTCGCGGAACCAGCTCCAATGGCTCAGCATGAGCACCAGCTGCCCCGTGGGCGTGACTGCCCACCCATCAAAGCGCTTGTGCAGGACCGTCTTGGGCAGGCTCGACACCGTCGCCATGCCTGACACGCCGCTGATGGTCATCGTCACGTTGTACTCGCGTTCCTGGAGGTAGCCGTCCATTTGCAGCCGCATGCCAATCACGCCAGAGCGGAAATGCCGCCGCGCGATGCCGACCGGCATGAAGAGCTGCTGCTCCTTCACCGGCGCGGTTGGCGGGCCCTCGGGCGTGTAGATGGTCTGCCGCTGGACGCTGCCGGGCGGCAGCGTCGACGTTGCGCCGGGCCCCTTCCCGGCCGGCACGGCACGGTCGCCGCCAGCTGCTTCGCGGCCGCTGCCGCTGGGCTGCGGCTGCGCCGCGTGTGTGCCCGCGGCGCCCGCGGCGGGGCTCCCCGCACTGCGGCCGCCGACACCATTGGCAACCGGCGCAGTCGCTGCCGCTGCCTTGCGGTTGCCTGGGGCTCCATTTCTGTGACGGCTGTGCCGCACGCGGGCCTGATGCTCCTCGTCCTCCTCCGAATCATCCTCACCATCCTCGCTGCTGGTGTCGGCGCCATTCGCTTTGGCGCCACGCCTCTGTTGGTGGTGCTCGGCGAGTCCCTTTTGAGCCCTCGCGCTAAGCATACGCCCTCGCGCTGCCGCCAGGGCCCGAGCCGCAGCCGCGTTCGCGGCCCTCCCCCGGCCCGGCCCCTCTTGCTGCCGCGCCGATTGCATGGGGGAGGACCCCGCCACCCCCGCAGCCGCTCTCGTGCCCCCTTTAGGGGACCCAGATGCCGCCGGCTGACGTAGCAGCGCTGGTTGTGTCTGCGGATGCTGCCTGGCGGTGTCTTGTCGGCCCTGCTGAAGGCGATCCTGTGCGTGTGTGCTGTGGTGCTGGTGCTGGCCGGCCGGCGGTGATGGCAGAACATTGCGAGCTGGCGGCTGCAGTGCAGGTGCCTGCAGCTCACCTTGCACCAGGTGCGTCGCGCGTGGAGACGGCATCACCGCTGCGGTCACGCGGTTCGCCGGGGCCACGGCGTATTGCATCACGCCGCCCGGGCCCATGACCGCGTGGGGCTGTGCAATCACCCTGCCATTCGTCATCATCGTGGTGGGGACCTGCAAGTAAGTGGTCCCGTCTGGGAGCTGCACCAGCCGCGGCGCCGACGCCGGCGCCGGCGCCAGCACCATTGTGCCGGCAGCGCCTACCGGGCCCGGCATATGCAGCGCCTGCTGCACGGGCACCATCTGTCGCAAGGCGTGTTGCCCATCAGCAGGTTGCTGCAGGAGGGTGTACATGCCAGGGTGGGCGCCATCAACGACCGTCTGGATCGCTGGTACAGCACCTGGCATCGCGTGTGCTACACCAGACCCCGACTGGGGCGCCTGGATCAGCGTAAGGATCTTGCGGGGCGGCGGCCCGGGGTCGAGCGTAACCTGGTACAGCTGCGGCTGCTGGGGCCCCGTTGCACCGGGCGCGGCAGCGGGCGCCACCGCGTGTGGGGCCATAGCCACCATCATCGGCTGTCCCGTCCCCCCGCCGCTGTAATAAACATCATCCAGCTGCTGCTGCTGCTCTTGGCCATGCCCAAGCACCTGCACATATCCATTGCCCGCCATGGCATGGTCTGCCGCGTTGGCCCACACTCCACCCTGCTGCTGCTCGCACACCTCAGCGGCCGCTCCGAAACCACCCGGGAAAGTGTCCTGGTCGTCGTCGTCAGTGCCTGGAGCGATGTCTTCAAAGTACATGGTTCCATTAAGTACGCCGGTGATGGTATTGCCGGCAGCAGCCGTGCGAGGCAGCGAGGAGGCCAGCACCACCAGCACGCCATCCTGCTTGAGGGCCCACCCCTCCAACCGCTTGCCGTGCACCGCGGGCGGGATGTTCTGCACAAACATCTGCCTGCCGTAGAGGCCCACGCTGACTGTAAACAGCGTATCCTCCTGCAGTGCGCAGTGCCAACACCGGTCAGTATACGTGTCTGCGCTTGAGGTTTGGGTACGCTGCCGCAGGAGCATATAGCTGACGTGCCCCTCAGATGTAGCCATGTAGACCAATAAGACAGGCCAGTGACGTGACGTATGTGCGAGTGCATCGCGTGTGCGCGCATGTGTGTGTGTGGGGGGGAGGGTGTGTGTGTGTGTGGTGGTTGGGGGGGGTGCATGTCAGCATAGGCCGATTCCCGGTACAGCAGCAGCGTGAGTATTTGTGCAGCTGTAATGTACCGCAGAGCGCAATAACCATGCCCGCAGGTGAAGCACGTCCCGCACTGCTGCGGACTGTGACACTAGCGCAGTGCAGGACGACAAGGAAACACATGATCCATCCAATCATGGTGTCACCCACGAACCCTGCAGAAAGCTGAGACGCACGATGCGATGCCCTCCGTCTGTGCCCTCATCAAGCCCTAGGCGCGGCAACAACATGGGTTTGGGTGGCTATGACTACGTGCAACGACAGGCGGCCAGTCGCCGCCGCATGACAAGTGCACATGCAGCTGGGCTGATGCGCACAAGCAGGCGTCCGACCATGATCGCAAGCTCACATGCACACGCCGACCCAGGACATCGCACCTCTGCACACGTGCAACCACTACCCGGGGCCCACCCCAGGCCCCACCTGCAACTCGCCGTCGATGCTGACCGCTAGCAAAAGCGGCGCGCCATGCCCCAGCCCCTGCAACAGCTCCGCAGGGGCACGTAGCTCCCGGCCAATGAGGCGCTGGCCCCTGCTCCAGGACGGCAATCGCGCCGGGATGGGGCCGGGAGGGAACGGAAGCGGCAGCCTGCCCGTCCCTGCCGCCGGATGCTGCTGCCTGCCCTGCAACTGGCCCATCAGCTTTCCCACCATTGAGGTGGACCCCGGCTTGTACGTGCCCTGCGCCTGCGCCGCCACCTTCTGCTGCTGCTGTTGCTGCGATTTGCTGCCGGCACTGCCTGCGGCAGCCCCAGCGCCGCCTCCTGGCGCGGACACGCGTTTGATGACAGGCGGCGGCGGCTTGTAGCCCGCGCCAAGGCTGCCGAACTGCGCGGGCCGCTGCGGTTGGCCCGACTTGAGCACGTTCTCGGGGCGCAGCCGCTCCGGCAGCGCGGCGCGTAGGGAGCTGAGCGGTCCCTGCTGCTGCTGCTGCGCTGCTGCCGACGCGGCGGCGGCAGCGGCGGCGGCGCTGGTGCCAGCGTTGCCTTTGGGCCCCAGCCGCCCGCCAGCGCCCCCCCCACCAGACTGCAGCAGGAATCACAGTATGTGGGCAGACTCAGGCCATGATATGCCCCACACAGCACTAGCATGCGCAGTCCGAGCCTCCTGGATTCGACCATGCCGTTGCAGCAACAGCTCGTACCGCCACGCAACCCTTCCAACAGCGCTGACCGACAACATACTCGACAAGTCAACCAGCGGAATGCACAGCACCGCGCAAAGGGCCTTCGCGTCTGACTTGGTGAAGACGCTATACTGTAATACTAAAACATGGAGCGGCGTCAATCAGACGGATCCCCCTGGTTGCAGTGTCCCAAATGCCCAGCCGCTCACACACAGCGTACCGCAAGGGCATCGCAAATACCCCGTCGCGCATTGATATTGGCGGCCCGAATTCGGTCGTATACCCCACACATGCATTGGTACGTCGCCGCAACTTCACTACAGCCTACCTGGCGTTTGCCTCCTGCTGGAAGCTGCGTGGTACCACCCTGCCAGTGTGACATTAGCAGCGGTTCTGGGAGGTCTAGGACACGCGCCTCAGGTGCAGCGGGGTGGCTGCTGGGCTGCACAGTTGGCGCAGACAACAGCACCGGCCGGTGACAGGGGCAGTGGCACTCCCCTTGAGAGCTGGAGCTGGAGCCTGCTTGCTTGGCGGCGTCTGGCAGTGCTGTTGCCACCGAGGCCTGCGCTGTTGTGCCAGTTGCAGCGCCATCAGGCACGCCAGGCTGTTGACTTGGGTCAGGTGCACCAGCAGCGGAAGCCCCCTCAACAGGTGCCACGGCGGGAGCTGGCTGCCCTGGCTGATCGGCGGAGGGTTGGTCACGCAGCGAGCCTTCTGTGGGCGCTGGTGGCGTTTCAGCTGTTGCTGGTCGCGTCGAATGTTGCATGCAGGGGCAGCTCCCCGAGACCAGAGTGAAGTGAACGTCGCTCATGCCCTTCCGCTTAGAGTCCACCAGGTGAAGTCCAAGGAATTTCTCAGCTGCACCTGGTTGCCCCAGCCGAGCCTCGTACCCAAGCTGGCATGGGAGGCAACGATATGCACGCAAGTGTCAGCACAATAGTGCAAAAGGATTCATATGCAAGTGGGAAACTATACCCACAGTCCACGCAACGGCATGCGATAGAACGGAACTGGGCCTGTCCAGGGCGGCATCTGAATCCAGGGGCTTGCGTGCCCGCGAGGATTAACTGGCAGGACTACATAATCCATGCACATACTGTATCATATGAGATATTGCACATCAGGAGCACGGTAGACAAGCGTGTGTCAAGCTGGGGACAGAGCCATCATGCTCGAGTCCGGCACTTGTCAATCATTTAAACCAGGTAAGGTGGGTCCCCAGAGCGCTCTCACCTCATGCTTCTGCATTACAGCAGCATACTTCATTAAGCTGCGCACCCCATCCACTTCTACGGTCAAGCACACAGGCTGCGGACACAGCCAGCTGAACTGCTCCCGGGCATACCACGCCACTGGCAAGAACAGGGGGCTGTGCTTCCCCTCGCTGCTGCCCGTCATGCTGCTGTTTCCCGTCAGCGACCTGCTTGCATGTGTAGAACGCGCGGGCAACATCACAAGCTTTAGCGGCTGGGTGCAGTTCATTTTGACTTGTCCTGCATCTTCCCCAAAACACACGAACAAGGCGTCCAGGGGCGTGGCAGGTTGTGGAAAGCATATATCACGATCACTCAGAACGAAGGTCGACCGCCGGCAGCGGCCTTGCATACATGCAGGCGCGCAACTGGTGACTGTTGTCCCGCACCTCACGTCGTGGGTTGGCCACTCTCAATCCGCCTGCAGTCCAACACGCACTGGCCCTCCGAGCAAGGCTGTGCGCGCTTTGTTGTACAACATATGTTGCGACGGTAAGGCTGACGATGCTTCTGGGCGGGTACAGAAAGAAAGTTTGGTGCAGCAAGGACAGTGAAAGCGCTGGTGCCTGACCCTCTTCCGAAGCTGGCGCAAGCGTTGTATGACCGGAACCCGTGGTGTAACGACAAGCGTATGCGAGTGAGCGTGCAGAGGGAAACGCGCGTGGTCATCAGGGTTTCGAGCCTCTGTCAATGCCAATCCGTCCAGTGTGGGACCGGCCGTGACAGGTCCAGCGGGCCCTCCATTCGCCCAGACATCAGATACATACGCAATGCTTTTATTTGTTGCTATACATCATTTCTGTAACAGGTTTTGGCTCTTCCCTGTATCCCACTGCCCTGTGTTCGCCCGCCGACCTGCTGGACCTCGCCATCTGCGCTGCAGTCCAGTCTCCAGTGCTAAAGTGTCAACTGCTATCAGAGAACTAGAATTGCAATAAAAATTTAGATGCTGTTTGAATATGGCTTTCAGGCAACGCCGCCTGTATGGTGTGCCCACAATCCTTGTGACCGATTAACTGTTGCGCCTAGGTCCTGATGCTGCAGCCTTGGCACAAACACCAGGGTGCACAGAAGGGAAGAGAGGTTTGACGACACGTTATATCTAGAATCAGCACATCAAACTGTGCAGTATGACTCAATTAAACAGCCAGGCACGTGGCACAACGCAAAGTCAACAGCATGTCATGTGTCTGGCGCCAACTTCCGGGTAAGCAGCCTCTCAGTGCGTATGGGGTCTTGAGAAGTAAAAACGAACGAATTTTCCTGCTTTAGGTCATCTGATTCAGGGGGCAGTGCAACTACCAAGGCACGAAGTCTGCGCGTCTCTCCACACCCCCGCGCCACCGTTCCAGGTCAGTGCGCTTGACCTGCCACCACGCAACTCAAACAGCTTAGGACGAACCAGTGCCACCCAATTCATCATGTTAAACTATATGCCGTCTTGCAACGGTCCGACCCTCAACGTTCTTGCTTCTTTGCCACATGTATGTGTACGTACTCCTTCCGCCGAGCCTGCAGGTTCTCAAGCGGACACGCGGGCCAGGCCAGGCCCTCCATACTCACACGGACCAAATGCATAGAACATTACAGCACCCTAGATGTTCGTGGAAGGTGCATTACACTTCATGGATTCCGTGTGCGCGGTGCACCCAATCAGCCATGCTGCATGGCTGCGGCGTGGCGCGACGAATGCACCCGTGCATGCACAGTGCAAACGTTGAGGCGCCTCTGCGGTGCCCGCGACGAAAGCCAGATGGGATTGTTGGCAACTGGAGCTTGCCCTTGAATTACAGTGCTGCTATCTGTGGTCATCGCTTGCGCTGGTGTGGGTTCAGGTTGAATCGCGCCGTCCGACGATTGATGAGGCATCTGGCCGTGCATTCGGCTGCTAGGCGGCTGCAGCAAGGTGTGCGGTGACCCGATGCATGTGCACTGCTGCCAAGTCAAGTTGGGAATCCAGATGCATTTGAAATAAAAGGTGTGATGCAGGCGGAGCTGAAAGGCACGACAGACAGATACAGGGTTGTCAGGAAAAGTTGTTGGGGTGTCCATGCTACGAGCATATGTGCATGCGGAGCCCGCTTCAGTCCGGAACCACCCAAAACCGTCCGGATAGGTCAACAAGCGTTCAGTGGAAGGATACCCTTCCAAACACAGAATGTATGGGCATGGGGCATCAACAGCAAAGCACACGCAGCACACAGTGCGGCGGGCGGCATGCATGTGAGCAAAATCAACGGGCAAATCAAATGTCTAGGCGGATGCCACGAGCTAGCTGCTGGAGTAAGGCATGTGCGGGCATGGCACCCATAATGATACATACGGTCAAGGCACGCAAACGGACATCGTGGCGGTGAGGGTGTTGATGGTGGGACTGGTTCAGGATCCCTCCAGTGCGCTGCGGATGGATATGTGCACATCCACTCTGCCATGGTCATGATGAGACTTACCACAGCTGGGACAAAACTAGCATGACAGGAAGCATGACACACGCTGGCCAGTGCGCTGTGGATTTGCAGCATGCTTGCAGATGGCGAGCCCAATGATTGCAGGACAAGTGACGTTTGGGTATGCTACCAGGCTACGGTGTGGCACATTACAGCACTGGTAAGGCTTGCGCAAGCCCGTTGCGCAGTGCATGGGGCATCACAGAAGGCACAAAACATGCAAACATCCTTCATGGCGACCACGGTCATGTTATGTCACTTTGAACCAGGAGCGGGGTAGCCAAACGGCCCATGCTCCCCCATCTGGGGACCAGGCGAACAGAAGAGGTTCACCAAGCCATGCGCATGACATGCTAGAAGGCCCCAAGGGCTTGGTCATTAAGTACATGCTGGCATTGGGTAGGTGGCAATGGAGCGTATACTGGGATTCCATGGGGCATGCATGCGCTGGCTTAGCGGCATCATGCCATCTGCCGGCTGCCTCCTCCACACATGCAACATGGGGCGCAGTACACTTATCACAGTCTCCCCATCTACTCACATGTGCGCACAATCACACACTCCAGCATTTGTGCTGGTGGTTTTGTTCGCCAGCAGGAGGGAATGTCAGGTTGTGTTGGCCTTTTGCGCACTGAACACATCGGGCTGTAGCCGCCTGCATGCTGCCCATCCTCAAAGCACAATGTGGTAACCGCTCCCTCACAATGCCTGCATATGCGTGCCGCTACGCATGAGAGACGCATGTTTATCTGTTGCAGGCGTCCGCTGTCCACACATATGCAGACTGTCGTCACCCACATGTGGCACGTGGCAGACCACCATCATGACACGGCACTGTGCGCAGCTGGATCGCATACTGCATTGGCGAAAGTGTGCACCAGGCACTGGAATTACAGTTGGCAACAGTGCGGTACGGCTTCCGGCCGGGCCGCGGTTGATGTGCGGTACCACCGAGCAGCACCTGACTTGTCAGTCTCTAGCAGCACAGCGCCGGCTCAGGCCGCTGTACTTCAATGTCAAATGTGGGTCAAAACGTGCCTAACGGTTTCCGTCAGTGGCGCGCAACACGCGTCATGGGGATCGGAGGCAAGCGCAGTACATGCACGTGTCGGCATGGTTCACTCATGCATGGCAATCAATTGACGACAAACAGCTGACATTGTTGAGGAAGGGATTCTCAGCCATTTTGCCACACAGACAATCCAGCATGGGTGGGTGCACAACCGCCTCAACAAGAAGCAGGCCGTTGTGTCGGTGCCGGTCAACTTGAGTAAACCATAGCAAACTGCAAGTGTGCATGAGGGGGAAGTTGGTCACTCAAATGCAGGTTTATTAAGATTTTATATGTGGGTTAGCGGGACTATCACTGTTATGCAGGGCAAGCATTGGCGAGATAAGCTGGGAATCGCGATGAACAGCACGTGCAGTTTTCCCTGCTTGGCGTGACATGAATGGTACGTGGGCGAGGATTTGAGCCAATAAGACTTGACAACCATGCAGTCTGAGCGCGCGCGGACAAACACACTGTGACTGTAATTGTGGAACCTCAAGTGCCTATTATGAAGAAAGCCTTTGAGAGAAGCTGGGTTATGCTAATCAACCTGTAATCAGAATTTGGTACTGTATGCCGCGCCAGCAAGCATGAGTGCGGGTCAGATGTGTGCCAGCAAGGCAGCGTTGTTTGGTCTGAGCATATGAATGGAGACCCAAGCCATTGTCATTTGCATGGCATCGTGCATAATGCTGCTGCCGTTGTCTGCATCTGCAAGCTGCACAGACGAGGCAAGCCTTATTTTTACCGAAGCAGCTTTGCCTTCTTCTTTGGGGGCGGGGGAGGGCGAGGCCTAGGGGGCGG
>BDDA01001628.1:1420-11883 GCA_001662385.1 Chlamydomonas asymmetrica | reverse complement strand
CGGGGTGACTGGTTGAGGGCGGGGGGGGGGGTGCACGTGCGTGGATGAGACAGCTGAGCTGGGGTGTGCAGAGCATGAAGGTGGCCGGCGAGTTAAGCGCAGCAACTGGCAGGGTGCATGTGCAATGCTGTGTGCATGCACAGGCCGAAATGCATGCACAAGCAGCATTGCAAGTGACTCAAGCATAGATGCGAGACGCTGCGTATCGGGCCTGGCCTCAAGCGGCTCCCCGGCCTGACGGGCTATGGCCACTGCATGTGTAGCCCGTCCGTTCGTTTGGGTGTGTGTGTTTAGGAGTGCTTGGTTCCCGTGGGGCCATGTAGTATGTTTTCCGTGGGGCCGTGAGGCCGTGAAGCCAGACACAGCTATGGGCTCTCCGCCGTGCGCTCACTTTTCTGCACGCCCAGCATGGGTGCCTGCCAACGCAACACTTCGGCCTGAACAGTGATCCAGATGACCCAAACGACTCGACTTAGGCGATTCAGTGAGAGGCGGCGGCGTAGCTACAGCTTCCTTGCAGTCGCCTTCCACGCGTCCATCAAGCTGGCCGGCCCGATCCGCCCGGGTTTGTCCTCTGGATGCTGAATGTGGCACACTGAGCTGACATGGGTTGGTGCTGCTGCTGTGCTGCTGCTGTTATGTTCTCGCATTTCCATTGTGTGGCATGGGTTGTGGACTGGTACTCAATGCCGCTTTAGCTTCTGCCTGGACGACGTGCCTGCGCTGCCTTCCTGCAGATGTGCGCGTGTCGCGCTCGCCCTATGCAGTCTTGCTGGCGGCAGCTGAGCTAGCGGTGGCGTCACAGCAGGTGACATCAACACTGTGCAATCTCACCCATTGGCGGCAAACCCGCTGCCACTACTAGTACTGCTGACAGTGGTGTTTGGTTCGTTGCCCCGAAGCGACGAATGGGCTGTGGCATGCCCCCTGGCATGCCCCTTCCCCCGCCCACACACCACCACCACCACCTCCGCCATGCGAATGCTGCTGCGAGCTATGACCTCACCGTCCAGTGCTGCTCCAGCAGCCCCTGCAGGCTAGGCGCCTGGATGTCCCTGCGGGACATCACCCGCCACCGCGCCGCTCATTCCACTGTGTCGGCGGTGCCATGCAGCGTCCTCTACCCCTGGACCCGCAAGTGAATGCCCTACCATCGGTGTGTTCAGCAGCCCATGCATGAGGGAATGCACTGGCAGACACTCAGGCGCTGTTGCGGACACTATGATGGGCTGCCTGTTCAAGCAGTCTGGCGTGATGACAGCTCTCTGATTTGGCGGATGCGCTGTGCATGCCCGATCAACAGCAACAGACACCACCGCGTCCAATGCAAAGGCACCAGCACATTCAACATCGGGAACGGGCAACTCAGGTGGCCTTATAGGGGCAATCCAGAGGCCACACAAGCATGACAAGAACCTAAACACGACAGGTCTGTACCTGAAGCGAGCAGCCTGTGGTCCCAGCCCCAATCAATCACAGGGCAGCATGCGGTGCGACTTGATGATGTGAGTCAAGTAAAGTGGCTACACAGGGCGCACGGCGCACACTGCGCAAATGTTGCGGATGAAATGCAGCATCCTACCATGAGACCAAAGGCAAGGAGGTAGGGGATGATCGCGCAACATCAGCAGCGGCGGAAGCGTGCTGGTGCTCCATTAGGCGCTTAGCAGCAAAGACAGAAGAGAGCGAGCGGCTGGCGCGAGATTGCAGGGAAGTGCAGGTTGCAGTCGCCTGCCGATGTGACACCCCCAGGTGGGCGACTGTAACGGAGAGGGCGGACGCGCAGATAGTGCCCGAGACGCCAAACAAATGAGGTGCGTGGCGCACCGCAAAGACCTGGCCCTGGAGAAGAGCAGCTCAGGCGATGTGCTGAGCGCCGGCACAGGCGCGCTGGCCATTTGATGCATAATTGCAGCAGAACTGAAGCTCCAACAACAACAGGGCAGGGGCAACGGCTGGCGGCTCAGGCGGGCAACGCAATATGACGCCCGGGAGGGTGCGTGGTACGCAGGAGGCAGGAGGTCCGGGGGCAAAGAGCGGTGCGAGGGGCGGAGGGGTGCAGGTAAGGCGCGCAGCACTGCATCAGTGTACAAGCTGTACCCACCCAGACGCCCAGCCAAGAGGCCCTCCAGCAGCAGTACACAGGCAAGGTCATGTAGGTCATGACCTAAGCAGTGAGATCGATGCGGCCGTGCGGGCAACCCATGAAGGAACGGTGTGGGGAGTCCTGCTGACCGCACAACAGGCAGTGTGGCGCAAGAGGCGAGGGATACCCAGCGGACAGTACGAGAGTTCCAAAGCGGTACTGCAGGGTGGGGGCATCGTGGGCATCATGCATAAAGGCAGTGCTGAGCGAGGGCACGCGGTTTGAAAGGTCAAGCAAGCCAACAACGGTAGTAATAGGCCAGGCGGTTGGGGTGCCAGGGCACGTCAATTATGGCAAGCATGCATGGCAAGCATGCATGAAGGAGCGCAAGGACAGGGAGCGGTTTCCAATGGCCACAGACCGCCCTGACCGAAGGTCGCAGCCCGCACCCGCCAGTAGAGGCCGCCGGGAAACGGGCGGGCGGGCTAGGCGGGCGTGGTCACCAACGATACACGGGGGGTGGGACGGGCCGGCTGGGGCCAGTGATAGCAACCCGAGCCCGATGCCAGCGAACTCGTTGCGCAAGACGCCCGAGTGTGACTTGACCTTGTAGAACGTCACTGCCGTTGGGAGGGCAGGATCGAGCAAGCATGCACGGATAGCCACAATCAACCACAGACTGTGCTTATGTTCAGCCCTGCGCTCGGGGTGCAGGATAACGTTACGGATTTGCGACAGGGAGGCGAAGCTGTCAGAAACGATGCCCCGGTGGGTGGCCCGAGCGCAATGCGTGCCACACCGCCATGAGTTCAGCGCAGTCAATGGTGCGGGCGGGGCCATCAGCATCCGCACGCATAGAGTGCGCGGTGCCCGCACCTGTCAGGGAAGCCGTCGGAAAGTGTACAGCAACCCGCACGGCGGACGGGGGGGGCCCGTCCATTGGAGCACAAAAGCCGTCGGAGTAAGCCAGCATGCGCCACGCCGCCATCAAGGGTGCGGGCGTGCGTGATGACAACCAGTGGGAACGGGGCGGCCCGAGGGGGAGCATAGCAAGGACCCAGGGCCTGGGCCGAACAGAGGCCCAAGAGTCGGTGCTCCGCACGGCGGAAGGGTCGGCAGAGGGTTCAAACAAGCGGCAGGACCGCCTGGGGGGAGCCTGAGCCCATGGACGAAAGGTGCCGGCCTGCTTTGACACGCTTGCCTGAGCCAAGCAACAGGTTGCCAAAAGCGGCCAAAAAACAGAAGCTACCTGCCCACTTGCGCAGTGCAGCGCAAGGCAGCACAAGATGCAATCACGTAGCACAATGAAGGAGGGGACCTTACGCACTACGCATGGGGAGCACAGCATGAAAGGCAGGGAGAGAATGCAGGAGGCAAGGAGGTAGGGCGGCAGGGAGGGAGGGACGACAGAGTGTTGGAGCGGTGGCAGTGCGGGAGGGCGGCAGTGCGGGAGGGAGGCAGGAAGCGAGCGAGGCGGCAGTTCGGGACGGAGGAAGGATGGCAACGCACATATGATGTTGTCAGTGCACCAAGTGCAAGGTTGCAAGTGTAAATGGCGCCGGCGCCATGTGGTGGCGTTGATGTGGTGTTTTCGTGTGTAGGCGCACATCGCAGTCTTCTCCCGCGCCCGCGCACGCGCAATGACACCGTGCGGTTAATTTTGTCGGCAAGTGAGCGGCACTGTGTTGTTGCTGCTGCACTCGCCTCACTTGCTGCGCTCAAGGGGGCAAATTTGGGCCGAGGGCGCGGCGTCAACTTCGTTTTATGTTGGGCGTGGTGTCACCGATGCTGGCGTCGCCGCACTGCGTTGTCGCACTTTCTGCGCACTTGACACGCTTGAGAGCATGGGCACCGGTGCACAAATGCAAGGTTACAAGTATACATGGCGCCGGCGCCATGTGGTGGCATCGATTTGGCATGTTCGTATGGAGACGCGTGCGCGCGCGCGCTTGCGCACGCTCAACGACGCCGTGCGGGTGGCACCCAGAGTTGCCGGCAAGTGGCCAGCTGTGTTTGTGCAAACGGATCTTCTCGTTTGACGCCACACCACGTTGGTGCCATGGCGCCAATCTCCTCTCAAGGGACACGGATGCACTCTAGGGGGGGGGGGACAGGGCATCATCACTGCCGAATTCCCCATCACGCACACACATGCGCAGTCCGCTCGCTCCTCACAAAACCCAAAACTGCACCTGCTGATTGCAATCGGACGTCGTCCCACTCGGGTATAAGTGAGTGTTTGGTGAGCGCGGCGTCTCGTTGGATGGAACTGTCCACATGTATTCACCAGCTCACCAACACGCCAGCCAGGGCCTCTTGAGGGGTTTTCCGAAAACACCGCCTCGGGGCATGGTTCGCTTTGCTTTTGAACAATCCTACAAACATCTTACAAACAAGCCCACCGGCCCCATCCAGCTCGACCCCACCCTGCCACTTCCAGAACAACACATAAACTAAGCACTTGGCCCAGTCACAGCACGTCTCCCGTACCCTTCACACGTTTTCCGGCCTCGTTTACACGTTTCGAAACCACAAAACAGGTCCTCCTGTACAAGCCTAAATATCATCCTCAATGAAAGGAAACGTCAAGTGTCAGCGTAATTAAGGCTTCACAGTCTTATCCACAGCGTTTCCAGGGCTCTCGGTGGGTTTTCTTGCGAAAGGGGGGAGACCTCCATCCCCCTTTTCGAGCCCTGAGCCCTGATCTTTTAATACCTAAAAGGAAAAAATGCTGGATCTACACAAAAGCCTGCCCTTGTCACGCTCTCCTTCGCGCAACAGCCTACAACTATGTACAACTATGCTGAGACTGTGCGTGAAAGTGACTGATGAGATGCAGAAAGCAGAATTTGTTCTTAGCAGAATCCAACAACGCACCATGAGAAGCTTTGTGATTACCTCTGTAGGCCTGCTGCTTCCCAGCCTGAATGCCTCGCTAGCTTCCAGGCTCCCAGCCCCGACAGACTACATATTTGGACGCCGACACCGGCAAGTAACCACATGGTGCGAACAGAAGGCGGCCACCGGGGCCGCGAGGTGGAACCATTTAGGGAGGCTTATGGGTGCTTCCGGGGTTTAGCTTGCTCCGCTCCAGGTGACGGCGCAGTCTGGTGCGTCACTCAGTTGCGTGGCAATGCAGCAGGTGGCGTACCTGGGTGCACAGACTGTCTGGCCCTCGTGCACTCCCAGGTCCGAATCATATGCATACTGATATGAAAGCCTGTGCGAATCGTCCCTGTGGTTCCTAGGCTGATGGCTTGAAGCGGGGTATATATGACTTGCCCGCCTGCGCCTAGCGTGCAAGCGAACTGTCTTTGGTCTTGTACACTCAGACTCAGCAGCCTCGGCTGTTTCATCATGGTATGGTGTCGCTGCAGTATCGAATCTCCATGATTTACACATGGCGTGGTCAACTAAGAGCGGGAAGGAGGGCTTGGGATGTCGGAGGTTTCAATGGTCTGGTGGGGTACTGGTGGGGCATGGTGGGCGGGCCCAGTGGGATTCTGTACTGGACAGGTCTACGACATATCAGGTTGAAAGGGCACTGTATCCATGGTGTTAAACAATTCTGCAGCAAAGATGCACAGGCTTCAAACGATTTGCCTTTTGCTCTTTGTGTTTGCAGCAGCCAGGGCGTCAGCCTCGCCGCATCCTGTCCACGGTGGCGATGGCGGCGTCAAGACAGCGGGCTTCTATGTGCACCCCACGCGCTCACACTTCCTCAAGCAAGCTGAGATTGCAGAGACCGACAAGGTGTGGAACATGCAACTGCCAGTGGGCGAAGCCCTGACTAGTTTAATTGCCAACCAACCTCACCAACAGCACTTCGTTGGCACAAACCTTGCACTCGCCTAAACTTGCGTGAACTTGTGTGGAATTGCGTTTACTTTCCCGACTGGCGGGGCACACGTTTTCCCGACCGAAAGACACACTGCACTCATGCAAGCGCAAGCACTAACAAGCTTGTTAAACCGACACCGAACTATGCTCGCTTGTGTCCACGCCATCCCGTATGCAACGAATTGAACGCTGTGGTACAACGCGACCTTTAAAGAAGCCAGTTTTGTTCGGGTCGGTGCAGTCGCAATTCTAGTGACTGCAATGTACATACAGTCTTCCACATGCGTGCTGTCCGTGCTAGGGTTCAGGCTGCCCGTCTGCACCGCTCGTCACCTTCCTGAAATCTGTCCGACACAAAAACCCCTAGTAACTACGTTTGGATACCGCCAAACCAGCCAACACCACGCCCTGTCCTGACTCGTCCCTACGTGTACCCCTCCCCCGAGGGGTGTATAGTAGGGACCTCACACCTGGTGGGAAGCTGCAGGCTGCAGGCTGAGCTGCGATGCCTTACCTTGTTATCCAGATCACCACCCACAACTACGATGCCCTGTACTCCAAGTATTTGGACCCAGCAGCGCGGCATGGTACCGTGGAACGTCTATTTGAGGTAGGGCTGGGATGCAACAGTGAGTGCTGACTGCTGAGCGGGAGTCTTGTCTTTTTCACAGTGTCTTGCATGACCCACTCTGGGCACCCATTTCACAGCCTGGCCGCATCCCCATGGGGCTTGACATCCACGTGGGCGCACAACGCACGTGCACACGCACGCGCAACGTTGGTGATGAAGCGGGACAGATGTATGGGGCACACTATACATACGGTGTGGCACACTATACATCCCGGGGCGTATCCGCTTTCCTGGTGTGGTTTAGCGCAGCTGTGGTGGATGGAGCTTGGGCGCCCGCATGCCAGCTTCCACACCAAGAAACACAAAATACAAGCTGTGCAACGTGCGTGGTGTGACCGGCACCACACGCATGTGTGCTGCCTCAACCGCACCGGCAAGCCCTCCTCCAAATGCCTAATCACCAGTTGCATTGGGTGCGCGCGTGTAATGTGTGCAGTGGGGTACGGGCCCGGCCACAGCGCTGCAATGTGGCACTCCATCTTCCCTCACGCCGAAATATGGTTTGCCGAATACGACAAGGCCTGCGTAGACTACCACGCTGACAAGCTGCGCGCGCTCAACGTTAACGCGGTGACGGGCGACCAGGGGGACCTCGCGACGCTGCAGACGTGGGTGGCCACCACGGGCGGCCAGTTTGACGTGATCATCGACGACGGCGGGCACCGCTCCGACCAGCAGTACAACAGCTTCACGCAGCTCTTCGCCAAGGCGCTGCGGCCCGGCGGCATCTACATCATCGAGGATGTAAGCCAACATACGGTACTGCAGTTACTGCATGAAGGCGCACGGAGCGCACTGTTGTGCACAGTGCTGCTGCTTGGCTGCGCATACTTGACTGATTCTCGCATAGGCGTGACGGCCAGGGGCAGGGCATGCATGCGTGAAAACGCTAGACGTAAGCATAAGAATCAAGCTGAACATAGCGTGGATGTGATAGGACGGGCTCAAAGGCCTGCCGCAGAGCATGGCGCCCCCTGTTCTACCTAGCGTTACCTGCCTGCCTGCCTGCCTGCCTGGCCGCTGAACCGTGTCAATATGCTGGCCCAGTACTGCTGCCTGCTTCCCCACCAAGCATAATGCACGATGCATCGCAGAATGAACACACAGCCGCTGACCGTAGCCTGCATCATGCTGCCTGCTGCGCCCCGGTCTGTCTCAGTCAGCACCACGCCCCGCTGCTGGCCATGCCGACTCATTAGTTTCATGCCCGTCATGGCTCCGCAACCCGCACGCGCATGCATCACCCCAACCTAACGCAGATCCAGTACCGTGGGACGTTCCTTGTGAACGACGACTGCAAGGATTGCCTGATTGACGCCATACGTGACTGGCTGGAGGCGCTTGTGCTGAGCCACCCCACCTGGGGCCACCTCAAGCCGCTGCGCTGGCCGCTGCCGCCGCGCCTCAAGTTTATAGACTGCCAGGCGGAGGCCTGCGCCTTTATCAAGTGCTACGTGAGTCATAGGGCTGAGCTGGCGATGACTGGGACGTGCGCATGAAAGAGCAGCGCCAGGGACTGCGTGAGGGCAGGCAGGCCGGCGTAGGAGTGTGATGCACGTGTGCACCCACGCAATGCTGCACGCATGCAGTACATGTGCGTTGCTCGTAATTGCTGTTGGCTGCGGCCTACATCACCAGCGGGGAACGCTGCAGCGCTGTGCTGGTGCGGAGGTACCTTGGGGATGAACCATGCACTGCACGGAAGCGCTGTGGTTTTACACTGACTTGCTGACAACACTGCCACCTGTGCAATGTTACATGTGTGCGTTGGGATCAGCGAGGGCTAGGTTGAGGGGCCAGCCAGTAGAGCGCATTGTTGTCCTGGTCCTCATCGTGCTGCTGCGTACCAAGCCCGTCCAGCATGCCTTGGTACTTTGGGAGGGGATAGTAACAGCGCAGTGGCGTACAATGGTAGTGCAGATGCAGACAACAAACCTCCTATGTTGCTTAACCCACCCGCCTGCAGATGCGTTCACATCCAATGACATGCATGACAGCGTGTGCGCACCGTAACGCGCATGCATGTATGGCTGTGTGGCGCCTGCATGCACTGCACTGCAGGATGACGACCCACGCTGCGACAACCTGCGTGCTGACGCTGCCGGCGCGCTCCTATCATTTAACGAGGTAGTGAAGAAGCAACATCGCAGCCGAGCTCATCGCCGAGCTCATCGCCGCATGAGATAATGCACTCCATGTGAGCGCGTGCTTCGGGGTGCACATCGTGTGAGGGGCCGCCTGACAACCCCTACTTGGGACATGGACGTTTGCCACTTCTCAGGGCTGGTTGGCGTAATGTGCTAGTAGTGCCAGGCAGGCAAGCAAGCAACGGTGGCCAAACAAGGCGGCTGCAGGTGATCCTGCGCCTTCCATGCATCCCCCGCTGATGCATTGCCCCCTCCCCCCTGCCCTTGCATCCCCCTCTTGCCTCACTTGCCGCTTGTATCACACCTGGCATGCATGTACCATTTCAACGACCCGCGGTTGGTCGCATGCTGCTGGGGTGCGCTAGGTGCCTCCATGCACAAGACCCGCCAGGACGTGTTTGATCTCTTCCTGCAGCTGCGACAGCTGGGCATCCACGTGCATGGCTGGCCCTAAAGGCGCGATGCGTTGGACTGACTATAAGAATAAGCTTGCAACGTTGTTCCTCTCTTCACATTTAGCCTGAACTCAGTCTTGTAATAGAAGGTTGCCAAAACTGCGGTCCTGTGAGGTTGTGTGGTTCACAGGCAGTGCGTTATAACTTCAGGCATATGCATGATTCCTTCTATCTGGGACGTGTATCAGGCTGTGTTATCAGTCTACCGGTATTGCAATTGCAACGTACTTTGGAGTTGAAGGTCCAAGGGGCCACAGTCTTTCGTCGCTGTTGATCCTGCATTTGTCCGAATGTGCGTGGATGGGCCGAATGTGCGTGGATGGATCTGCTTCCCGGTGTAACGCATCCAAAGGTGGGCTGGGGGCATGCTGACGCGAGCTGCACGCATGCATGCGGGGCTGCATGCGCAGCCGGATATCCACATGCAGCTGCGGAAGATGCAGGGAAGTGTGCATTGCGCGGTTACATTTTCGATGGGGACCCCCGATGGGGTCCACAGGTCACCCACCTTATTTTGCCTGCACCGCACGCACATACACACTGGACAGGAGAGCCGCGGCTGTGTTCAGTGATTCAATTGTTGTTATATGTGTTGCATGCTGCGGGCTCTGCAGTCTTCAAGCTCTCAACCCCAGGCACCGTGCTGGTGCACGCTGTGGGTGGGAGAGTGGGGGACGTGGAAAAGCATGCACGCAATTGCATGGCCCCAAGCCACCAAGCAGCATGTTATGGCCATGCCCGCGCCTTCGGCCTCACATGTTGTACGATGAGCCTTTTGTCCCAGCCAGGGCGTATTGTAGAGTGTGTGCGCGTAGCTGTCTGTGGCGCCTGCCCGCTCAGTTCGTGGACTCGAGCAAATCCCGATGCATCGATACCTGCATGCCTCGTCATTCACCTGAAGTTCACACTTGGGACTCTTTTGCCAAGGTCAATTAGGCTGGTGCTGCTTACAGAATTGCATCAAGTGACAACGCACTTTTTTACCCTGCTGATTGTAGCAAGGCTACAGTACTTGGTGCATGGATGCCACATTTGTCCCTCCCTTGACGCATATCAGCCCCGTGCATCTGCCCTGGCCCTACATATAGGCCCTGTGCATACCCGTGGCTGCTATGCTAGGTAACGCTACATGTAACATACAGTCTCCCTTGTCTCCTTCTCCTTGTGTAGTGGGCAAGTCCCCTACACTTGGTTTCAGCCTCCAGACGCGAAGTTAGCGCGATCCTATCAGAGTGCTCCCGCCCTCCTGCCCTCCCGCCTCCTGAAAACCAGTTCCTCCCGACCCTCCAGCTCCAGTCAGTGTA
>BDDA01001626.1:1351-11414 GCA_001662385.1 Chlamydomonas asymmetrica | reverse complement strand
AAGGCTAGCGCCTTGGTCGCTAGCTTTCTTATTGGTATAAAACACGCGTTATGCTCACCCACGCCGTCCATCCAAGCCTCTAGCGCCTTTTGGGCTGAGACTGGCTTCCGTGGCCTCAAGATTAGCAAAGAGAAAACCGTAGATGGCTGCATGCGTAGATGGCTGCATGCGTAGACGGCTGCATGCCAAGTTAACGCGAGTAGCAGGAACACGTTGTGTGTTGAGCAACACGCACGCCCTCTAGTCATGCGGGGGAGTGTTGTCTGCTGGAAGCAAATGGCCAGACGGGTGCCGCGCCCCTAACATGTACCTTGTGGGTGCACGACCGGGTGCACACACATCAGCATGCGTAGATGGCTGCATGCGTAGATGACTGCATGCGTAGGCGTAGATGGCTGCATGCGTAGATGGCTGCATGCCAAGTGCTCCAACATCTCATGCGTAGATATGCTTGTGGAGGGCGACGATCAATACACTTGAAGGCGCGCGCAACGCAATTTGAATCGTTCAAAACGGTCAAGCCGCGCGCGAGATATACCACTTCATACATATTGCCGCAACCTAGTGACTTGCGCACGGGCCGGGGTCACCGCTCGCGCGCGTGCCTAGTGCGGCACGTCGCGCGGCTTAGGTCGCGCGCCTCAGGTCGCGCGCGCCTCCACTATTCGGCACGTGTGCCACCCTACCACCAGGCCATAAGCAAACAACTCGTGTAGCCTTCCCCATAACCAACATACCCACAAAAAGCTTTCTTATTGGTATAAAACACGCGTTACGCTCGCCTACGCCGTCCATCCAAGCCTCTAGCGCCTTTTGGGCTGAGTTTGGCTTCCGTGGCCACAAGAGAAGCAAAGACAGTACTGCCTCCAGCCCTCTAAAAATACACGAGTGGCCAAAGGCACCTCAAAGTCAATATGGAATACACGTTCCCCCCTTTGGGGCGGCGAAATCGAGCCTCTCAAGGGGCTTTTTTTTCACTTGAACCTCACCGCGGTTTCGGGCCTAGCAACCGTTTCCAAACGCACCAGCCAGCCCCAAGCACCACACCAGCACACACCCACTTCCTAGTCACCTCATACATGAAGCTTTATTCGCAAACGCGGCCGCACGGGAGCGCCCGTACGCGCGTCACCGTCGCGTTCCATCCGCGGTTTTGCGCAAAACTGGCGGTTCACATAGCCCTCCAAAAACTCACCTGACACCGAGCTCACTGGTAAATAGGGCATAACTAAGGCGGATGCAACGTCAATAGGTCTTGGGATGGCCATTGGGGTTGCTTTCTGGCACTATTGGCCGCCCTACCCCCAACTTTCGAAGTGTAATCCCTTTTCTTCTTAGCCAAGCTAAGAAGAATGCGGGAATTACTGCATCAAACACGTGCACGTCGCGTCTGCACGTGTAACCAATCAGATCAGATCAAGTCAGCAACGACGCCCCTGTCGGGCCCCTAACTGCATGCGATGCCAACAGCCAGCCATATTCGCCATATGGACAGCAGTTTGAGCCACTCAAACCATAACGTGGGCAATGTTGCACTTTCCATAGTCGCAGCAAGGCTGTGCAACAGCCACGAGAGGGGAGTTGTGCTGTGGTCATGGGCGTTTGGGTTGCGGACTTGCAGTGGACACAATTTGGAGCGAGCACTGGTAGCGAACATTGGATAGGTCCCAGCCCTGCCCACAATATGTAATATGCAGGGCATGTTTGAACTGACAGGCTTGCATCAGTGCATCATCATTCATCCAGCATGTGAGGTGTTTGGGAGGCTCCATGCGCCCCGCGTCACCAGCATGCGCGGCGCACGTGCACGACGTGACATCGCGCGCGACTATATGGGGCGCCTGCACCTGCACATATCGCCTGCATTGCATTGCTTGCGCGGGTCAGCAGGATGCGCTTACTTGCTCCTATCTGCCCTGCTAGCTACGTGGGCAGGTGACTGTTACAGAGAGCAGCAAGCGGGTGCGTCACGTCAAGGCTGGGGTCCCTTTGTTCACCTGCCGCCTACAATAATCGGCTATCCACAACTTTGCGCCCTGCATGTACGTTACCCGCAAAAGCTTCTAATGAAAGTGGCCCGTGCGCCGCGGCGAGAGGGGGCGAGCGGGGCCCCATGGGCCCCGCGGCCTATGCTCGCTCAGCTATGTCCCTCGCCCCATAACTCCACGTTTGCCAACCTCAGACAACGATCTTACAGCGACCCTCGCGCTCGCTTGGTGCACGCAGCCTCTTCACCTTCGAGGACCCATCGATCCAATGCGTGCTCACCAGCCACGCCAGGACTGCCACGTTAACGCTCATGACCACGTTGCACTTCAAAATCGACACGTCGGGCCCATACTATCTGTACTTTGCCAACTGCAAGTCGGCCAGCCAGGCAGTGTCGATGCAGGTGGCCGTTGAGGCATATAACGTGGACGCTGATGGCAACGAGATCGACGCCTTTGATTACTCTACGCTCTGGGACCGCACCGTGCAATTAATCAACTTTGTCTCTGACGCATGCTCAGACTTCCATGACAGTTTCATTGACCGGGGCCTTGTCGATTGGGTGAGTGCCGCTGCATGGTTGTTGTTCCTTGGGCGATGATTGTCGGCTGCCTACGTTGGTACGTAAGCCCATGCATCATGCATGATTGTGGCGACTGCAACCCTCTTTTGCATTTCAAGCATTCCTACATGCGCCCACACATGCATCAGCGCATCATCACAACCATGCTGTGCTGGTGGCGCTGATTACATGTTTGCATCAGGTGCCAAGCTGCACGCCATGGCCTGCCGTTGTTTCAAGCCTTGCATGCTTGTTCTTGTTGCGCTGCTCTGCCTCCGCCTGCTTGGCTGCAGGTGATGTTCGGCCTGTTCTCAGCCTGCACGTTCGCCTGGGCTTCCTGCATTCGGCGCAGGCGTTCGTGTGCGCACACGACCCACCACCTGATGTTGGCGCTGGCACTGGTGCAAAGCTTGGAGCTGCTGTGCTATGGGCTGTATAATTTCAGTGTCTGGTACGTGGTATGGCGCCGCTTCGTGGCTGGCAGAACATTGCTGCTCTTCGTGGCTGGCAAGAACGCTCTGTTCTTCGTGGTTATGGTGCTGATTGGTTCTGGCTGGCCTGACATGAAGCCCCGCCTCGGCCACCTGGAGTGGTGGATCATCGCCCTTGTCACCTCGCTACAGGCAAGATTGGCGATACCGGCGTCTGCATGTGCATGGTGCAGCAACATGTGTTGCGCGTGATGCATGGTGTGGGTGGGCGGAGCCTCCGGCATGAAGCAGGCAGGGCTACCATGCAGTGCCTTCTCCTCCACCCGGCCACCCTGATGCCACCCAGTGCATATGTATCGTTCACGCTGTGTGCCACCAATCTACGCTCCTAATCTCCTGCTCCTCAGCAAATAGGAGGCCTGACTTTTCTCATGTTTTCTTGCGTCGGTCCGATGGCTGCTTGCAGGTGTTTACCATCAGCGCTTTCATGTTGATCGAGCAGCGGGTAATTGCTATCAATTGGGCAATGTTCGGCGGCACCTTCCGCCTGGTTGACATCATCTGCTGCTGCGCCAGCCTCCTCCCCGCCGTACGGTCCATCAAGCACCTCAAGGCCAGCCAGGCTGAGAACCAAGAATACAGCGCGGACACCACCACCCAAGACAGGCTCAGACGCTTCAAACAGTTCTGTTGGTTGCTCGTAGCGTACATTTGCTTCACCCGCATAATCATTTACAATCCTCCGTGGACCCAGGAATATGTGTCGTATGCGTGGGCAGTTGAGGCGGCGGATCATCTAGCAACGCTTGCAGTCTATGTGTGGGTGGCTGTGCAGTTCAGGCCCATCAAGGAGGACGACGCCTGTCAATCCACCCCATACGTCAAGCTGGCAGCTACCGAGGAAGGCGAGAAGTGAGCAAATGCAGATTCAAGGTGGTGGGTAAAGGACGGCGTGACATCAAGGCGGAGCGGTTGCAGTGAGGTGACACGCGGGCGTTGCGGCGAGACCGCGAGAGCAAGGGCAACCACCAGACGACGAATAATGTGCAACAAGGCTTGCCTGGTACATAATGTACATACATATTTGTTTGGCTCACCAGCGGCACGCATACGGTTTACTCTGCGTGCCTTGGCCCCTCGTGCATGATGCTCCTTGCTGATCACCACTGAATTCGGTTCCGTGGTCTCAAGCCTGTCGTCTCCCCCTTCGTTTGGCACCATGTATACAACATGCGTGCTATACTCATGCCAACACGCCGTTTAAACTCGGTGTTGGCATGCATGTGCATTGATGCGTTGACAATTAGGCACCCAAATCTCTCATTTGAGTGCAACTGAATACGGTATACCCAGTCCACCTAGCAGTCCATCTCTGCGTGTTATTGACATTGGAGTGTGTAACGACAGTCTCGTCTGTGGATGGGCCCTGAATCTCTAAGCTCATCGTTGTCATACCCGAGTGCGTGATGTGACCGTCTGGGTGATGTGCACCGTACCTAGTACACAATTTTAAACTTTTGCATGGTACAAGCGTGACCGGCTTTCCGGACCAACCGCCTACATGCACTCATAAACCAACTGCTCATCGCATTCACGTGTTCTGTTGTTCGCATGGCAAGCGCGGGCTTGCGACCAACTTGATATACATGCAGCACTTGTGTGCTTGGGTTATTGCGCATTTGGGCTTGACCAACTTCCGGTCCGTCGCACATTCCCTGTTGGCGCTGTCCGTACTGCCGGGTCGCACTCCCTGCAGTATAGTAGTGGACCCTGCTTGCCTGACAGTGTTGCTCCTGCAGCAATAGTGCGTTGCTGCATTTGAGCTTCTTGTAGATTCACTTGCATTCATGTGGTTGTGATTGCTTGAGTGCACCTGTTGCCCATCAGCAGTGCATGTGCAGTAGAGGTCACCTTAAGTGACCTGGCACTGGGTGGCCCCCTGGAGCATGTAGGCCATCCCTTGCTGGAGTGCCTGCCTCGTAACGAGCAATGGGGCCCCAGCCCATCGCTTTTTTCTCTACACTTGTTTAAGCTAAGAGTACAACGTGTCTATTGTCACAGCAGGAAGTAGGCCAGCTAGGCTACTTTTGCCTAGGGGAGTGATCAACCCTCAGGTGATTTCAGCCTTGCAGCCTTCGGAAGCAAGCCACGCTGAGCTTGAAGCACTCAGCACATTCGTCTAAGAAAGAAGCCCAGGCGGCGGGAAGAAGTGTGGTGAAGGCACTCGTAACCTGTGCACACGTGCACATGTCTGCTGTTGGTCTGCTGAGCATCCCTGATCGTGATGCTCAAGCCCTGCTGCCTGCTGTGGACTTCTCGCGCTTTGGTGTTACAGTGGACGCGTGGGCCGTGAATGGACCCGTTTCACGATCATGTTTGCCTCAGGGTGTCATGGTGCATCCTGCTTGCCGTGCTGCGCCTTTCTTGATGCCGCACCGGCAAGCACTGCAGCCTGCTTTCTACAATCACTTGAGTGCAACTCATGGGCCTGTTCATGCCTTCATCTCGCATGCTACTGCGCCGCTTCTTGATCAGGCTGTGCCTTTGGCTGCGGCGTTTGCTGCTGAGCATGGTGTGTTGTTTTGCGTGCCGTTCACTTACCTCACCAGTGTCAGCGCAACTGGTGAGGTGGTTTTCTTAACACGACGTGCATATCTGCGTGATCTGCAGCATGCTGGGCGCCTTGTTGTCGTGGCGCCAGCGGTCATGCCCTTAAACGTATGGCTCTGTACAAGCGCCTCGCTGCGGCGCCTCATGATGCGCACTGACGCTTGCCTGTCCCTGCCGTTCTTTGGTCAGGGGACCCGAACTAGAGCTCCGTCCGCTCATGTGTTTCCTCGGCTTGCTTGCCTGCATTGTGCATCGTCCTCAGCGCTTTCCTAGCGCCTCCACCCCGCAGTCTTTTTCCTTACCTTTATGCTGAGACTTGCTCCGCTAGTTGTCATGCCAACCTGCCTGGTGCTTCATGGCTAGGCACGTGCAGCTGGATGTACGCGTATTAGGCAGTGCCGGCATGCGTGCGCATAATCGAGTCCCGCTTGGGCACCCTTGCGCTTCCTGCCTGGCACGTGCTTCTAGTGTTGCCGCAGGGACAGCTTGCACCGTTTGGGCACTTCCAGCCTGTGCTGCTGCAGCACCCGTGGCTGGGGGGGGCATACGTACCCAGCTGCAACCCCTTGCATGGGCAAATCACGCAGTACGACCCGTCACAGTATTATTTCACACAGCAGCGTGGGCTGCAGAAAATCTGGTCCGATTGTCCATGTTTGAGAACTCCTTCAGTGCTGCGTTGCGAGGATCAGTCGTTTCATTAGGCCAACCGCACGCTTACATAGCGCATCACAACCCTGACAGCGCAGCCTTGTGTGTTGTGTGCGGCATACACTATCCTGTAGTCGATCAAAGCGCACGCGTTTCAGACGTGCATGCAGGTACTTTCAGATCAGCGATGCTGACGGCACATGTCCCATTCTTTACGCACTGCCAAGCCGACCATGTCATGAATGGCTGCAGCAGCAAGGATCACCGCAGAAGGGCGCATACGTATGCAAACAGTGCAGTGCAGGTGTGGAGCCTGCACACCACTGCTACCACTGCGCAAGTGCAGAGCTCCTTCCAGATACAGCGTCGCGCATTCACAAGTCAGTCAAGCTTGTTGCATGTGCCTCCGACCGTACATCGCTCACACACGACACAGGAATAGAGCAAGCGTGGCGTGCTGACACCCCTGCACGTATAAAAACCCGCATCCATCTATCGCTGCTCGGTAACTGTCACCGATTCACTGCACAAACCTGTGCAGGCGTGTCGGCCAGTCATTGCCTGAACCTCCCCTCAACTGCCTCCATCCCCAGTACTCCTCCTCTCCTAGCACGCCCAGTGTACAGTAAACAACGCCAGCCGAAATGCCTCCTTCCGGTGCGGGTCAGATCTCGTTTGGAAAGGCACCAACTTATTTTGAAGAACGTGTGCAGTTGTATGCTATGCCTCTGCTATGGTCTTGCGCCTTTACGGTGGGGGTTCGAGCACCCCGGACATCCTGGTCAACCATGTACTCAAGACCTTTGCCCTACACATAACGACCCTATGCATACGTCCTACTTAAAGGCGGGCAAGAACATCTCAATGAGCCGCATTGAGTAGGTTCCAGACTACCCTCAGCTCAAGGTCGGCAAGCACAGGACACTTGCCGTTGTTGCCCAAAAGCGCCTACCAGTTGGCTACAGTGGCTGAATCGATACACCACAACAACAATACTCATGTTTGTGTTACTGTATTGCTTTGGGGGTCCTGCTGATGCAGTTTTATGCTCCCTTGTGTAAAGCAAAGGCACCGAGTGTGCGCTGCGTTGCGTACGCTGGCAAGTTTGACTGTGTGCCCAATGCAACTGCTGTCAAGCTCAGGTTTGCTGCTGAAGTCATACTCTGGTTTCAGACGTTGCGAAAACATCCCAACGCAGCAGTGCAGTTGTTGTCACGGGTGCCGCCAAGCGCAAGGGGATGGTGCCGCCAAGCGCAAGGGATGGTGCAAAAAACGCTTTCCGCTGCACTTTGTAGTTCATTTCTATTTGTACTTCTAAACACATTACATAGGTTTTTGGCTTGGTGACTTGGTGCTGGTTGACTTTGAAATTTCACCACCCCTCACGCACGGATTGTACCACACCGCACCCGCGTACGGTAAACAACGCCAGCCGAAATGCCTCTTTCCGGTGCGGGTCAGATCTCGTCGTCACCGTGTCACAGATGGAGGCGCCAGTGGAGCACGCTGCACCGCCACAAATCGCTCAGGACCTCCACGTCTTGCAGGTGCGCCGTCCTGAGACATGCGCTGGCCAACACCCCGTGCAGCGCATCGTCTACCAGCCAGCCAGGTGCGGCGACGCCGCCAGTGCCGACACCAGCAGATTCACGTGCGCCTTGCTCATAAAAAAGGGGCGATGCCCGGGCCCGAATTTGACAAGGCAGCGGCCGGGGAATGAGGCATGTCATGATGAGTGGGGAACTTCCGGTTCCGACAGCATGTGTGTGAAATATTCTAGGATGTCCGCAAGTGGCACTGCGCATCCCAGCAGCAGGCAACCCTGGGCGGTACTCACGCGCACGATCATGGCAGCGAGCGCAACACGCTAAACACGCACCAACTTTACAAGGCATCCCAGGCCTGTGATGAGGTAACGCCACCCATGCAAGAATGATTTGTTGCACAATAGCATAGCCGCAGCCACTGGCAACGCACTACACAGCTGCTTGTAAGACCGGTAGACCGGTATGGCGAGGCGGTACCCGGATGTGTGCGCGTGGCGGCGAGCGTGGCCTGCACCCCCTTTGCAAGGCATCCCAGGCCCCTGGTGGTGAAGCCATCCATGCAAGCATGATTGCATGCCCTATAGCATATTGGCAGCCACCGACCACGCATTATACAGCTGCTTGCAAGACCGGGAGGGGGGAAGGTACCCGCATGCGTACGCGTCGAGGCGAGCGTGACCTGCACCCCCTTTACAAGCCTTTACAAGGCATCCCAGGCCCCTGGTGGTGAAGCCATCCATGCGATCATGATAGCATACCCTATAGCATAGTTGCAGCCACCAACCACGCATTATACAGCTGCCTGCAGGATTGGTAAGGAGTTCGGTACCCGCATGCGTATGCGTGGCGGCGAGCGCGACCCGCACCATCTTTACGAGGCATTCTAGGCCACTGGTGAGGTAACGTCACCCCTGCAAGCATGATTACAATATACAATAGCATAGCTGCAGCCACTGGCAAAACACTACACCGCTGCTTGCAAGACCAATAGACCGGTGTGGCGGGCAGTTTTTAAGGCACTTCTCAAACACACGCGCTCCCGTGGCGCGGGGTTGGGGCCCACGCCACAAGAAATCCACCCTCATCTCAGCCGCAGCAACGACGGAGGAAACACCCTTGTCAGGGTTCGAACTCATGGCCCGCCGATGAGTGTTACCTCCTGTCAGGGTGAGGCAAAACGGGATTGAACCGTGATCGCAAGGATTCGAACCCGCAACCAGCCTGGTTGCAGTACAAAAGTTCCAAATTGGAACTTTTGTACTGCAATCGGGTTGCGTAACCAACAGCAACACGGAACATGCAACACCATCTACAACGTTGCAATGGGCAGCATCTTAGCTATGCCATTACCAAGCAGCCTGCGTGCCGAAGTTTGGTGCTCCCAGTCCTGTGTGCGCTGCCGGTTGCGGTGGTTGCGCCTGCAGCATGATCCTGTTGCCGTCAGTGCCAGCCTCGGTTGTGCTGTTGTGTTTGCTGTGCTGCTCGGCGTGCGCCTGCTCTTGTCGCTTGCTTCCTTGGCGCCGCTTTAGGCGTTGAGGTGTGGTTGGGGTGCTGTTGCTGTGTCCCCCTGGGGGCATGGGCTCCCATGCATGCATGCATGCTTGCATGGGGGTCTCCCGCTCTTGGTAACAAGAGCACCACACTGTAACCAATCAGATCAGACCAAGCAAAATACTTAGGTATCAGAAGCGGTCCTTGGCGCCGCTTTAGGCGTGGAGGTGTGGTTGGGGTGCTGTTGCTGTGTCCCCCGTGGGGCATGGGCTCCCATGCAGGCATGCGTGCTTGCCTGGGGGTCTCCCGCTCTTGGTAACAAGAGCACCACACTGTAACCAATCAGATCAGATCAGATCAGAAGTGGGATCTCCGGTTGCTCATGTCAGCTAGCTAGGACCTGTCGTGTTTGGACTCGTGCGATGCGTGCGCCCCCCGGCCTGCCTTCTTGCCCTCCTAAGGCTTCTTGCCCTCCTAAGTCGCTTGTGCCTGGGCCGTGGTTTGCCCGGTGTGGGGATGCCTGCTGCTGTTTGCGCTGGTGTCTTAGCGTGCTTGCCTCGTGCTTGTCTTGAACGCGGCGGTGTCTGGTGTTGTTGCGGCCAGCCTGAACCCGGCGGCCCTGCGGACCTGTGTGCGCGTGCCCTCGCTAGGCCCTGACACCCTGACGGTCTTGCTGACGCCTGGCTTGGATGCGGTGTAGTCTTGCCTGCCCTGGTGTGTGGTGTGCAGCCGCGCTGATGTGAGTGCCCGTGCGCTCGTGCTGGCTTGGTGGCTGCTTGCTT
>BDDA01001625.1:0-10293 GCA_001662385.1 Chlamydomonas asymmetrica | reverse complement strand
GGGGGAGGCCAGGGGGGGCGGGGGGGGGAGGGGAAGGGGGGGGGGGTGCGGACCTTGACTGAATGCTTTACATCCTGTTCCTTGGTCCTGATCAACAGACTGCATTTCCAAGCCAGGTTTGCTCGAATCCATTCTGCGGGTGTTACCTCATGTCTTCCTTCCTCGAGACGGGAGTATCGGCCCCAGCCAGAAAGCTTCACATGTGGGACCTATCTTTCAAACCTATGCATGTCGCCAGCGTTCTCCTCATGAGGTGAATGCATGCTGCTGTGCCTGCCATTGACCCTTCGCAGTATGCGTGCACGGTGTGTACCAGGCTGTGTATGGACTTGTGGTTGGATTCCTGTATGCATTTCAGTTTTCGAGCACTTCCGCAGCTCCACAACCAAGCCCTTTGCCACGCTAGTGGTACGGTGTTACATCAAGAGTTCAGCATGCTGCATGCACATACTCAGCACATGCATTGATACACACGAAAGTTGAGTGCACCGCTCCTTCACCCCGCTTGTGGTCACTGCCGTGCGCGTGTGTCTTTCGCCCCGGCGCGATGCACGTGCAGAAACCCACCCCAGCCAAGGTACTACGCAAGCTGCTCCTTCCAAAGGCTGTGGTGCATGAGCTGGCGATGTCCTTTGGAGTGGTTTGCTCCAACAAGCCTAGGCCTTCGATGATGTTGCGCGTTCGGGTGAATGGGGAACTCCAACCGCAGGTATGGCCGCAGCTGCAATTACCGTGGCCGCTGGTGTTGCGTTGCTGGCCGCTGTTGTTGTTGTTGTTGTTGTTGTATAGCAGGAGTGTGTTGGCCAAACGGCCCATGCTCCCGCCAGCTGGGGACCACTCAGGCGAGCAGAAGAGGTTCACCAAACTAGGCACCTGACGTGCTACAGGGGCTCAGTGCAGTACATCAGTATTACACTGTTAGGCAGGGTTGCATGAAACGGCATGTGCAACAGTTCATTGATATAATCTCTAATGAGCAACCATGTATCCATCCGCGTAACTCAACATTCGTTGCATTGCACAAGCGGCAACGGCAGCGTTGCTGGAAGATGGGGGATCATTCATGTGCTGCATCCATGCGCAAATGGATACGGTTGCAGCTGCTGAAACTGGATGCTATCCGTGGTGTGTTTCACCGTGGCCATTTACGCTCTGCAGGCTTATCAGGTCATCCTCGCAGCGCGTGATTCCTTCCATACTCCGGCTGCGGTGTACCGCACCTACAAGGACGGCTTCAAGCACATCGGCTGGGAGGCGTGGACCGAAACTGGTGACGACCTGGCATTCCTTGTGGCGCTGATCTCGTCAGAATCTCATGGCCCAGCAGGCTACCTCGCACCCGCGGTCGCGACTGTTGATGCAGCTACCGCCGATATCACTGCCACCGCTACCGGCCCTGCCATCGTCGATGCACATATGACAACAGGCGTTGAAGCCGTTCCAGGCGCTGCCGTTGCGGCCGCTGACTCCATGGCCACTGTCGCCACCGCCACGAGCCCCGGCAGCGTTGCCGCCGCGGCTGACGATGATGGCAGCGGCGGTGCTGTTGGCCTTGCAAGCAGCCCAGGGCACGGCCAAGATTGTGTGCTGGTAGACCATGGTGCAAGCAGCATGAGGGTATGTAACGGGTATGATGGCTGATAGGGCAAGCCCTGTGGCCATTTGCTGCTGCGGACAGCTAACCGCGTGCCCACCACAACACCTGCTAGCCAGCACCGGCTAAGCAAGCCACATGCGGGGATGTACGTCACAGGTTCAGAGGTTCCCTTGCAGACAGCAGTGCACTGGTTGTAGGAGGGGCAGGAGATTCAGTGTTCGAGGGGCCGAGCCAGGCACACATGTCACTGTATGCATTTGAGGATGAGTCCATGGTGGCTGTGACCGCGCCTAAAGCACATGAAGGCACCCAACAGCTTCCGCGCCTCCGATCACGCCTACTTCGAGCAGCACTGCCATTGAGCAGCACTGCCATTGAGCAGCACTGCCATTGAGCAGCACTGCCATTGGGCTGTCCATTGCGTCCATTGAATCCATTGAATCCTTCTATTGTATCCACACGGGTCATAAATGGGTGTCGCTTGGCATGCGTGATGTGCACTGCTCCAGGCGTGGCGGTCATCCGCTTTGCCCTGCGCACGACGTTCCTTCCTCGCACGTGCATGTGCTCTCCCCGACCTGGCTGCTGCATTCCTCATTACATTTTTTTTCTGTGCATGGACATGCATCATGCTCACATTGTACGCCTGAATCCTCCCCTAACAGCCTAAGCGGTCACCGGACGGGAGTCGATCGTTAGCGAGTCAATGAAATCATGTTATCTGCACAATGTTAGATGCACATGAGCATGCCCCAGCCATGCAGGGCAAGCGCTCATCCCACACCCACAATACATAGCTGTAACACACGCGTGGGTGGTGCTGAGGTCTAATACGAGCTTGGCATGCGTGAGGAACATGCACCCACACATCGCAAATCCTATCCTAGATTCCTAGTGCATCTGGTTCGTTGCAGGCAGGTAGGTGCCTGCATACCCTTCGCGGTGAGCCGCCCAGGCGATGAACGCCGGGAAAAACCTTAGCTACACAGCCCAACATGGTTGTGCATTAAGCTGTGTCACTGGCATGCAACGGTAGTGATGCGGCAACTGCATACGGTATGTTATTGCACTTGCTGCATACAGCGTCTGCTGTAGGGTGTTATCTTTCCCGGCTGCGCCTTACCAGTGCGTAGGGTATGTTGCAGCTCAGGCGAACGCGCTGCAGTATCGACGTATCATACCCCACCACCAATACGTGTCAAGCTAGGGGGAGTTGCGTGCATGCAGCGAGAGTGTATACCGCCTTGCAGCAAGCATGCCTGACGGAGAGCTGCGTCAGGCTATGTGTGTCAAGTAACATTGCGCATCGCGGCCCACACTGACCTGCCATCCCAAAACATTTGGCAGCATATACCATGCCATTGCCACTAGCCCGGCACCGGCACACGCAGCGCGCATGCGGTTGAATGAAACGACCCTCACAGATAGACCCATCTTCGCCGGAGTTCTGTGTTTTGCCGCACACGCCCTGCTGCTGACACGCATGCACCTGTACACAGCAGCCGCTGGGTCATACTGCCTGAAAAAGGCGACGCAGGAAAGGAGAAGAAACGGCTGTTGCCACCACCAGGCCATTACATGGCCATCAATCCAGGTAGTGCCACTATTTGCGTATGTTCTCAGCCCAGCCCAGCACAACCAGCACCTCCTCACGCAGGCAAACCTGTGCAGGCGGCAGCGATGCTGCTGGTAGTCGTGGGCAGAGGACAGCCTCCCGTTGCAGCATCACCACCGCTGGCTGGTAGCAGAGAGCCACGAACTCTACAGGAGTGGTCGTTGGTGAGCCATGATGCTGCGCCAACGCTGGCACTCCCGCCTGATACTGTGGTGACACATCCATCATGTTGGCCTTGGCTGGATCAAGCGGGCCAACCACACGACAAGCACCAAAACCGGATTCAGCATCGCCGGTGAGCAAGGCACTTGCCTCACTGTGGTCGTCCATGTCCTTGGCAGCCGCATTGCTGCCGCCGCCTGCTCCGGCGTCTGCCTGCTGGCACGCTGGCATGGCAAGCACTCGGTCCCTTGCGCTGTGGTGCTTAGCGTCAAACCGCACCGCCCCTGAGGAGGGTGGCTCTGCGGCACCACCATGGAGGCGGCTGGGAGCGGCGTGCATCTGCATAGCTGCCCTCAGCTGGCTGCTCAAGCCCAGCGAGGAGAGGCTGGGGTCGGTCACGCGCAGCCGCAGAAGCGGGCTGAGTGCACGCAGCATCAGACCCAGCTTCAAGGCGTGCAGCACAAAGCCCTCCGCCCAGAGGTTCACCTCCTGAAGAGCAAGCTCCTGGCCAGCCAGCTCACTCAGCAGGCCGCACAGACACCCCATCAGCCTTGGCATGCACTCCTCGAGCATTGTGCCGGGCTGCATGCCTGGGCTGCCAGCAGTGGCAGCAGCTGCAATGCTTTCGTCTGGCAGCTGTGGTGGTGCCTGGCTTGTCGTTCGAGTTCCAGCATCGGAATTCAAGCATGCTGCATCCACGAATGGCAGCCACTGCGCGCAAATGGCGCTGTGCAGGACAGCGAGCGTGGCAGCAGTGGCGCGCGCCTGCTGCTGTGGCACCGCTGGGCCTGCGGTGATGGGCAGGGCCTCCCCCAGTGCAGCAAGGGGGTCGTCCCATATGTTGTACTGCAGCCACATCAGGATCAGGTGGCGCAGTACGTCCCTCCAGTTGCCAGCAGCCAGGGCAGTAGCATCCATTCCAGGTGCTGCTGCCGAATGTTGACTTGCAGGACCCGCCAGCATCCTTGCATTTGTGGTATCGCAGCAGAATGCCTGGCGTGCACAGCCGGTGGTCATTGTGCGAGCTGCACAGGCTGAGCTCTGCAGGTGGCCTTGTCTCCATGCATGGTCGACCATGTTCTGCAGGGCTGGTGCTTTGGCATCCTGCACGCCCATTTACACAGGCAATGACACACGGCTCATGATAGGTCAGCAGTAATGCAAACGATGTAATAAGGCTGGACAAAGTGAACACTCATCACGATACCATTCATGATGCCCATACAGCCCAATTGTCAGTAGATGCATGTTCCAGACTGGCTGACTCACCAGCGCGGTGTTGAGGCGTGTCATGAACTCAGCCAGCTTGTGGCGCTGAAAGTCCACACCGTGCCCCACCTTCGAGATCCAACAGCACACAAGTCATTTTACAGCAGGCAAGTTGTAGTGAATGCATAATTGTTGCGTAATGTAGTTCTGATTGCAACAAGGAGCTTCATGCAAGCCTACCGCATCACATGTGTGCAAGGCAGCATTTTGCACAGACATTTCACGCGGGCACAGCTTGCAGTGCCCAGACTTGCGCTATACAGAAGGAGGATAATATTGTTGCCAGCAGCCGTTAATGCAGCCAGCCAATTGTTGGCCGGGGGCTCATTGCAGTGCATGCATGATATACAGAGCAAGGGTGAAACTGCATCCCGTGCACCAGGTTCGAGCTAGGGATCAAACTGGCAGTGAAGCCTGCCTGAACCCCACCCGCATATAAGGCACCGTCGTCAGTATCATCAGCACGACCACCAGCACAATTACACGTACACGTGCATGCAAGAACTCAACCAGTCATTACATCGTATGTTATGCCATGTTACGTTACGTCGGGAGCGTGTCGGCCAAACAGCCCATGCTCCCTGTACTCCCCATCAATGGGGACATTTATATGCTGGATACCGCTCACCGGAAGGTCTCCACTGAGGCACAGGTGGTCCAGGGGGAGCAGCTCATCAGGCATTCGGCTGCTGGCAGCCGCCATGCCACCGGCAGTGCCGTCAACGAGCACGGGCGCCCACGCAAACGGTGCTCGCAGCGGCTGGGTCACTGATGGCAATGCTTCAGGGTGGTAACCATACTGCAGCGGCTGCTGATCTGGCGGCAGGGTGGGTGCACTTGATTCAGTGCATTGCTCCTGTAGCAGCTGCTGCAGCTGCCCCTGCAGGACTTGTACGGCGAAGTTTTGGGCTTCCAGGTGACGGTTCTGCATGACATCGGAGGCACAGAATGAATAAGCAGGGTACTGTACAGATGACGTTTCTACAGATTTTGAAAACGGGCATTGCACAGCACTTACCCAAACGCGAAGCATCAATCATACGCAGTCTCATCTCCTCCATTAGCACAACTGTATGTCCAATGCAACATGCTCGGACTGTGCACACAGAGGCGCACACTGAGGCGCACAGGCGTCATACATGTGCAGTACAGCAGTGCATGCAAGGCCCGGCCCCAGAGAGTGAGGCTGCACCGTGCGCCCACCAGCATCGCAATTTCGTCCTGCAGTGCCTCACGCTCCTCCTCATGTGCAGCCCGCAGAGCAGCGTTGTCGTTCTTGCATGCTTTCAGGTCCCGCGTTGCCCTGTCCAGCCGCTGCAATGCACGCAAGACAGAGAACAGAGCTTCTCTGCTCAGGTCATCAGGCGGCCTGATCGATGATGCATCGCGCCCACCAGATTTTAGCCACCGGTACTGCATTTGGCATGACTAGCACATACGGTACAACCGACAGGCGGCGCATGCTGTCAAGAGCGTACAGGTTTCGGTGTCGAAATGGGTTCCGCTCGCGGAATGCCGTGCGGTCAGGTTCCGCTGCTTTATGTGCGAGCCTGCTGTGCTTGAAACACTGAGCCTTTGCTGCTATATTCTCTTTGGCTTTGTCTGGCTTGCTCATGTGCTGGTCATTGTGCGGTTTCGGTGTTGGATAGGTGACACCTTTGACACCTTGGCCTGTGCGTGCTTTCTGGCCTGGAAAGTGCTGTGTACGGATTGGATTGAGCAACCTTTCGAAAGGTCCCTTATCCTGTGCTGATTTGTATAAATAGCACCGGCGTGACCGTTTTGGGGCACGCCGGGTGCTCTGCTGCCATTGAACAACGATTTGTGCTCTTGTCAATTGATCCCCGAGGGTTGAAGTCGGTGTACTTGCCCTATTGCGTCCTGTAAGTGATAGCCTTATAATAATAATAATAATACACCCCTTACAGTGTGACTTGTGCTGAGCTCGGCCGGAGTGCCAGCAGTACTGATTGACAGGCTTGCATCGTTGGGGCTGTTGCTTACCCCGCGCTTCGCAGACAGCACGGAGTTGCTAGTCTTGGAACTGCACTGATTAACGTTGTAATCAGAATGGTATCACTGGCCCGTGTCGCAAGATAGGTGGCAGGCAATATATAGGTTGCCTGTTAGCCTCGAATCTTCCCTTCAGCACCCGGCGTGTCGGAACTCCACCGACAACCAGACCCCTTCCCTCTCTCGCCCCTCCCCAAGACGGCACAAATCGACGTGCCGAGTTGAGCTCGTGAAAGCTGGAGCTGCTTATCGACACCACAAGCCGTCACCGAGGCAGGTTGCGGACTATCAACTGACTCTGCTCCATCCACCGTCACCCCGTCCACCCGAAGAGCGTCGCGACCACCCCTTTAAGTTCCAAGACCATGGGCGTGAGCCCGGCGAAGACCTTCACAGGCCGCAAGCCAGATTCCCGCCTGGGCCAGACTACACTGAACTTCTGGTGATGTGCTGCGTGCTGCCTGATGGACCTCCCAAAGAGGATCAGGACCTGCAGGCTCAAGCTTGAAGGCGCCCGAACGTATCCCTATCCACAAACTCCCTCCTCAGACCTCTCCACAGCCTCCTTCTCCCCACATCCCTCAACCCCATCCTAATAATGATTACGATCAACCACCGCACCCATGCCTCAGGCTCCGCCTTTGACAACGAGCCCCTGGAAGTAAAGCTTGTGCCTGAGTGTTTGATCCAAGCTCCACCTGGCCAACTCTCGAGCACGCCCGCTTCCCGCACGTGAGACTTCACCCCCTGCACCTACGGCGACATCGACTAAGACGTGCCATGGCCAGCCTGCTCACCATCCCTCTTCCTGATGAGCTCATCAGAGCCAAGACCCTAAGCTACCTTCAGAGCAGAACGCGCTATGTGGCTGCAACCTACAAGGCCAACGCCACCGCCCAGCAACTGCTGCAATTCCTACACGAGGACATGACAACGGAAGAGATGAACCCGTTCAGTATCTGGTGGAGCCAGAACGTGGCGCGGCTTGGGGCAACTGCCAGCATCCCAGGACCTGCTCTGCTTCCCCTCATCGCTGATGAGCCTCACAAGCTGATGACCAAGCTCATCGAGCTGATGGACCCTGTGCTCAAGAAGAATGAGCTGGCTGCTGACAAGCTGTTCACTGAGAGTTCGCGCCAGTGGGAGCTGGGCTTGCCTCCAAGTGTCTGGGTCAGGCAGATGGAGAAGAAGATGCTGGCGTCCAAGGGCCTGGATGTGTCCGACAACGCTTCCTGGTTTCGCGAGTTGGCGCCCCGCTTCCACCCTGCCATCCGTGAGACCTTCAGGCGTCTCATCGACACCCTCACCGATGAACAGCTGACCGAGCAGCGGGCAACAGTTCTGGAGCAGCTGGACAACATGTGGTCACAGATGTCAGCAAGCGTGAAGGCCGCGACTGGCGCGCAAAGCACCTCCTTCCACAGTGTTGACCCTTTCCCCTTCACCATCCTTGACGACCCGGCACTGATGCAGAAGCTGGCCGCAGCTGTCAGTCACCACCTTGTTGGCCACGCCAACTACACCAACCACTTTGCGCCAACACCAGCGGCGGCGGCAGCAACTATTTCTGTGTCGGCCACGCCCTACGGAATTCTCTACGGTGAGGCGGATCGGCGGTACAACATGTCAGCGGCAAACTGGGCGCCCGGCTTCAACCCCAACCAACGCGTCCCTGGCTCAGCACCGAGCCGTGCACCCCCATGCTCCATCTGCGGCATCTCTCACCCCGGCGGCGTGTGCTACATCGCCGACCCAAGGGCGGCACATCCAAGCTACCGCGGACCGGTGGGCAACAGGGAGCGCTACGAGCTATGGCAACGCAACCGTGAGGCGGCAGGCATGGGCCGATCACCGGAGCCCTTTTGTGAGCACCTCACATACGGCACAGAGAGGCAGCGCATGTACAACGCCGCGCCACCACCTGCGCACTACACCACCTCCGGCACCACCTCTGTGTCACATGCCGACATTGAGAATGCGTTGCGCTCAGTCCTGCAGGACTTTGCGAAGGCTTCAACGACAACGCAACAGCAGCAACCACCGTCCTCGCCCTACTCCAGGCCTGTTGCGCCTGCTCCAACGTCCTTCTCCACAGCTGCGGTCCTCAACGCCGACACCGCCGTGGACTTCACTCCTCACGAGGGTATGACGAGGGGAGGGCACGGCGCGGGAGGCTACTCGGGTTGCTATTGAGGAGGCCACTATGCGCGCGCTTGGCTGGGTGAGCCGTCCTGGCATAATGCGGTCGCCCCTTGCGTGCTCGTGTCGCTATGCCCCATGAGGTGTTGGGCACCGGCACGAGCTGATACCTCCCTCCGTTAGCCCTCATTTTGTGATCACATGCGTGGCTCGTATCAGCTCACGCATTACGCATGCCCGTGCTTTTCTATGCTCTATTACGCTTATTACGCACCGCGGCTCCACTTATTACGCACCACCGCGCCGCCTTCTTACGCACCACCGCGCCGCCTTATTACGCACACCGCGCTGCTTTATTACGCATGCTCCTCCCTGATGTGTTCTGATGTGTTCCACTTTGCTTCGTCATACTCTTGTGCATTCTACCGCACCGGTGGGACGCGCCCGGTCTACCCCTCACCTCTGCCTTCTGGTTTGAATCCGTGCTTTCACCAAGCAATTGGCATGGCGGCTACGCTCACCAAGCTACGCCTATCAACCTGTACGCGCCGCCATCGGCGAGCAAACAGCGCGCTAGGAACTCCGCTGCTTGCGGCAACGTGCCGCATGAGCTGCATGCGCGTCGTGACTGGCATACGTGCGCTTCTTCACTGTGCAAGGGGTGGTCAAGATGTTCCTGCATACGGCGTCGCCACTGGCACACCTTTCAGCCGTCAGCACGCTGGAAACGCTGCTCGGACATGCGCCTTACACCCCATCAGCGAGCTAGGACGGCCGCTGGCACGGGCTTGCTCTTTCACACCATACGCGCGCGGCTACGGCCGATTCGTCCTTGTTACGGCAGTGGGTTGAAGATTATGACAACTGGCTTTCCGGCATTTGTCAGGAGGGATGACCACCCACTGCGCCATTCTTGCCTTACGGGCTCACAAAAATCAAAATCTTGGTTCCTGATGTGGTTATGATATCCTCTTTTTGGCCTCCAGTTGCGTGTTCCTGCCGTTAAGCTGTCCAGCCCAATTGCGTTTGTGCTGAACAGCTGGAGGGAAGTGTGTACACGCAACTGCACACAGTTGTGCTTGCATGGTCTATGACAGCCCCATCCAGCCTTGCATGACGTTGCATGCATGCGTATGTTTTTGTACCGGCACTTGTTGGCACGATCACTCAGCCGCACGCTACAGCTTTCAAGAGCGTACAGGTTTCGGTGTCGAAATGGGTTCCGCTCGCGGAATGCCGTGCGGTCAGGTTCCGCTGCTTTATGTGCGAGCCTGCTGTGCTTGAAACACTGAGCCTTTGCTGCTATATTCTCTTTGGCTTTGTCTGGCTTGCTCATGTGCTGGTCATTGTGCGGTTTCGGTGTTGGATAGGTGACACCTTTGACACCTTGGCCTGTGCGTGCTTTCTGGCCTGGAAAGTGCTGTGTACGGATTGGATTGAGCAACCTTTCGAAAGGTCCCTTATCCTGTGCTGATTTGTATAAATAGCACCGGCGTGA
>BDDA01001624.1:0-13131 GCA_001662385.1 Chlamydomonas asymmetrica | reverse complement strand
GGGGAGGGGAAGAGGGGGGCGTGTGGCATGATCGGCTAGCGGCACGACCAGGTAAGCAGGTCAGCCCGGTCAGGCCGCGCAGCCAGCAGGGCCAGCCAGCCGGCAGTGGAGTGCGCGGTAATTACCGTAACCACCTCAACATACGCAGCAGGTGAGGGAAGCACTGTGGACCGCTAGCTGACAGTCCTGCAGGTACAGTCCTGCCTTGCCGTCCAATGCATAAACATAAACTGCGGTACACCCCGTGCGGTACATACTGGATTACTGGCGCGTACAGCAAGCAATGCACTACTGGATCCGTGGGCATGCAGCCGCACAGCTCACTAGCTACTAGGCACACAGCTGGCACGTGCGGCGTATGTTCGGACCGTGTCGGGTGCGTATGCGTTTGCATCTACAAATCGATGGCGTAATGGCAGGCGCCAAAGCAAGCTTCACACCACCTCGCCAGCCAGGTGGAGACAATCCACAGCTGCATATGCGCCCCCACTAGCGGACAGTACTGCCGCTGCATGCCGCGGATGATGCATGTGTGAGCTGCGGCGCCGGGATCAAAAGGAAGCAAGGCAACACCAGCTAGCAGCACGCACTGTGCACCTTGCGCATTAACAGAACCACCCCCCCACGCACCTAGCAGGTACATGGCAGAGAGACCCCCCCCCGCAGCCAGGTCAGATACATAGGGGTCAAAGCCCCCCATGCTGCTGAGTAGTGCGTGTGGAATGACTACGACCTGGGGAGCAATCCGCCACAAGCAAGACACACAACAATAAGCCATGCGCCTACACCCACTACAACCAATACACCCACTACAACCAATACAACCAATACAACCAGTGCCGCGATACATACTCGGCCTGTGGGTGCAGGTGTGTCTTTACCTACATCAGAGGCGCGAGGCAAAGCGCGAGTCCCACAATTGCTCAAAAGCAACAGCCCATAGGCGGCAGACACCAAGGCTCACCAAGACTCACCAAGACTCAACCCCCATGCGCAAGCATTGCCTGCTTTGGCAGCGGTGCCCTAGCCCGTACCGTTCAAAAAATAAAACAAGCCCTGTGCATGCACGGCCTGGCCACCGTTGACGCTGGGGTGTCCTTGTTCAAATGTGCCCATGATGCCACTGCATCATGCCGCAACATCTATCTCATGACGCTTCAATGTCGGTGCCACCGCAACACCACCACACGCCAGCGGCGCGCATACTTGACACCCTGGACGGGTGCCGGAATGGCAGTTGGAGCCCGCTTGAAACCCTCGCATGCATGGCCCCGATCGGAAAAGGAGGGTGTGTTAAGAGCATATATCAAACTGCTCGTCCTGCAGGTGCGGCACGGCCTGGCATGCCGCCGCCAGCTGCTGCTGCACTGCCATGCCGTCAAGGCCGTTACTCACGTGGATGAGGCGCAGCGCGGCCAGGTGCGTTGACGCCCGCAGCGCGTCGCACAGCGGCGCGGCAGCCTCGCCAGCACTGGGGGGGGGCAGATGCCTTGCATGCACGCCCAGCGTGCGAAGGCACGACAAAAATGTGGCGCCGCAAAGCGCGGCTGCAAAGTCAGTGAAATAAGTGGCGGCCCAGTCGCAGCACAAACTGCTGTTGCTGTTGATACAGTGGACATCCAGCCCTTGCAGTGCTGAAAGGTGCCGGGCGCTGGGCAGCAGCGCGCAAAATTGCTGGAAGTCCGCCAGCTCCAGCTCCCACACCCGCAAGCTCGTCAGGCTGCGCAGCGCCGTGCAGGAAAGCAGCGCGCATGCTGCCGCCTGCAGCCCGACTGCTGCGCCTGGTGTTGAGAGGGGGAAGCCTCTGAATCCTCCAATATCAATGCTGCGTAGACGGGCCAGGTTTGTGAACAGCCCAACGACAGTGTCCACACCATCTTGGTCTGCCCAGCAGCCAGGCAGGTGCAGCGCTGTCAAGCTGCTCAGGTGCATGGCCTGCAGCGCCCATGCAAGCGCCTTTGCTGCAGGTCCTGACAGGTCCTGATGCCATAACCTCAGCACCTGCAGCGTGCTGAAGCCAGTGGCCGACGCCAGCGATTCAAACACTTCTGCGATGGCTGTGGGCGTGCCAACTATCATGGGCAGGTGCAGCACCGTCAAGCCATGCAGGTGGCTGCCGCGCTGCAGCATCGCCGTGACATCAGCGGCGGTGTTGCCCCAGTCATGCGCGAGGTTCAGCTTCGTGAGGCGGAGGTGCGCTGAGCTGGTGAGCGCGTGCACCATACGCGCTTCGGGGTTGGGGCCTGTATAGCCGTTGTGACTGCGGGGCGGAAGGACACAGCTAAGGTCCAACTCACGTAGCCCGGAGAGGCGCGTGTGTTGAAGGTGCCGGCGTAGTTCATCCACAGGCGCACTGTCAACACATCGCTGCTCAGCCAGGTTCAGGCTGGTGAGTGAGGCCACGACGTGCGGCACGGACAACACACCTGTCCTATCTGCCCAGCCACCTGTGTGGCTAGCGTTGTCTCTTGAGAGGTCCAGGTGTTGAATGCACGACATGTGCGGAGCGGCTGCGAGCGATGCTGCCAGCGACTGCCAACCGTAGGGTCCGATTATGTTTTCTGCCAGGTCCAGCCGCGTCAAGCCCGCCAGGTGGGGTGAGCTGAGCAGCGCTTTGCCGAGCTCCTCAGCGTGCAGGTCGCTCACTAGGCAACCGCTCAGGTCCAGGTGCTTCAGGCTGGACAGGGACGGGCAGCGTAGCGCTTGTAGCGCAGAGACCATCGGCAGCGCGTCAAGGCCGCTTTGCCACGAGCACCACCGCAATGCCAAGGTGTGCAGGCTCGGTAGCACCGTGACGAGCGCCACCAGCGCTGGCGCACGAGTGGCCAGCAACATGTCGATGTCGACATGAAGATGTGTGAGGGTGGCGTGCACGTGCGTGCTGCTACGCAAGCAGGCAATGGCTGCTAGCGTCGCGTCTGCAAAACGGCCCCCCCCATTCAGCCGGAATGTGGTGAGGCGTGTGAATGAGGCAGGGAGCAGCTGACCAGGCCGTCGGTAGGGCCAGTGATAAGGGCGACCAATGTCGATCATAGACCTTGTCCGGGCACGACTTTCCATGGCTGTGACGCCATGTGTGTAGCACTCACACCAGTGCTTGCAGACGAGCCTCACGCACTTGTTCACACGGTGGGGCGTAAGGATGAGCGTCACGACATCGTCCGGTATGGCGCTGAACGGACAGGCGTGCAGCTGTTGCAGCTGCTGAATAAGCAAAGCCACAAGCGACGCGACATCCATAGCGGTAACAATCCGCTGCAGTCCATAGCTTTAGTCGATTGCAGCAGCAGCCCAAGCAGGTGATATGGCCAAGGCAGCGAGTGTGTGCGACGGCAACGCAGCAGGGACTGCAGAGGCAATCAGCAGCACGATGAACACGCAAGGCAGCCACGGAGAATTTGGGGGGAGGGGGGAGGCGGGCAGGATCCATGCAACGGCGTCCGGCAGGGAGCGAGTGCATGGCAGCAGGTGGGTTGTGTAATGTGTGGCGGCTGGTTCGAGTGTGTCAGGAAGAGCGCCCTTGGGGCTGGGCAGTGTGATGGATCAAGTATTCAAGTGCGGTGTCACGCATAGGGTGGTTTGCACAAACTTAATGAGGCTGACGGGCATGCCATAGATTCAGCAGGCTGCATACCTGGCGGCTATGTCTACATGTACCATGCGGGTTCCATGCGTGCTGTGACGTGTGCACCAGCGGATGGAGTAGTATTCAGCACTGCAGAGGTATTGCAAGTGCATTGTACTGAATGGATGATTGAAAACCTGGAATACGATTGCACTGCATTCCTTAAGCCGCACCAAATCCGCATCAACGCAGGCTTCCAACGTGCTGGCGCAATGCTTGCGCCCCCTACACTGTCAGGTAATTTCCCTTCTGAAACTCCGACCCACAGTCATGTGCTCGACAGGGTCTTGTGGGCAACGTGCCTCGGCATGCATGGAAACGCGAGTTTCATGGACTGCCCACCCATGCGGAGTGACGATCATTCAAGCGAGGCTGTATGTTGCTGACAAAGCGAGCGCGGCGGGTTTCGTAGTACAGCCCTCAAGCCCAAACTGAGCAGTGACGACAGTGCACCCAGATATGTTGCATTGTAGGAGTAACTGTCATGGTAAGCAACACACCTGCTGCAGGCTTGGGCAGATACGCAGACCGAGGCGAATCCCAGTAGTCACAGCAGTAGGCTTCCGCCGAGTCGTTCAAATTGTCACTGGCGGGCTAGCGAGCGCTGCCTGAGGTTGCAAGCAAACACAGCACCACAGGAGTACACCACAACGTTTCAGGGACTACAAGGCTGGTCGTACAGGCAGCACAGCAAGCAGGTTGTTTGGGTGAAAGAATTGCGGCTTGGCGCATTTGTCAGACGGAGCGCGCGTCGACGCGGGTTAGCGGAGCAGAGCCTTCGTGGTGTATGTTCATGTGAGGTAGTAGGCACTAGACGTATCGGCTGTATGTCCTCACAGCACCAGGATGGCACGCAGCTAGGGTTCATACATCGGACCAGCATGCCCTCTGTTCCACCCACTCAGTGGACGGCCTCACCGTTGCCAGCACAGTACTCAGTTGTCCAAGGTTGAGTCTGCTTTGCTTCTGTCTAGATAGAACTCTGAGGTGACTACCTAGTGCTTAGTCGCGTTCGTGCCAGGCAGGACAATTGCAGGAGGTGTGTTTCGGTCATCGGTGCACTGTTGGCAGGATGGTTTTGATAGCTAGCAGGGCTGGGTTGCATGATTCCATCTGACACCTGGCAACGGCGTGGTTTACGGATGACCTGGCGACACCGTAAGGAATGACTGTATGTTAGGAAGGGATAACTGCGCACCGGGGCAGTCAGGCACGCCTGAGCGCAAGTCCATGTTCATGGCACTGGCCGTTAGCTCCTACCTACCAACCTACCTACCTACCTGCCTAATATGGATGCCATATTCACAATCACCACAACCCAACAGATGGCATCAGTGCACTTGGCTGATTGAAACGGCGGCGCACATCTGGTTGCGGCACTGCATGCTGCCCAGATTGTGGCGTCAGATAAAACAAATTGGTAGATGGGTGCATGGCAGATGCCAGGCAAACAGGGCAGCCCAGGCCCCTGCAAGACAACAGACTAAGCAGCAGTAGCTGCTACCTGCTGCTGCTGCTGGGTCATCGGGAGGTACGCGGCTGGTTGCTGCGGTGAGTGGGGCGGTGGATGGTTCATTTGGGTCAGTGCGCACACGATGATCTTGCTCTGCTGGCGCACGGCTCATGGCTGATAGATGGCGTTACAGGTACCTGCATTGTGGGCCGTGCGCCAGCAGAGCAAGCGCGTCGCGTCACGCCAGCATGCCGCCGTCATGATGACGTGCCAGGCGTGCCCTGGCGCTGACCGACAATGAAGGCAACACGCGCATGCAGCTTCGCTCCAGTAGTGCGGCTGCCAGCATGGCGCTGGGTGTGCCACTGTGCCCCCTGGACGGTGGCGCTGCTGTGCAGCTTGTAGCCAACCATCATGCGTCAGCTTATCAGCCAGCAGCACATAGCAAGAGTGAGCGTGTTAGTCGCCATGCATGTGCGTGGGCAGGCAGGCAGGTAGGCGCTCCTCTGACTCTATTCGGTTCAGGGTTTTCAGCGTTTTAGGGTTTTAGGCTTCAGGGTAGGTGCTCCTCTGGCTCTCAACACTGTGCTCTGTTTGCCAGCATGCAGCTGGATGGCATATCTTTGTGCATGCACAGGATATGCCGCAGTAGGGACAGCTGCAGGCTGCTGCGTGAGGCCAGCAGGTGATGTGTAACTGCCTCGTTGCTTGTGTGCATGCGATGCATTCGTGCATGTGCATGTGCATGTGCACAACAGCTAGCTATCTCGCTTGGCATCCTGCATGGCATCCGCCGGCAAGCCATGCGCACACGCATGCATGCATGCAGCGCATCGCTTGTACCGCACGCACACACGCATGTACCCCAAGCGAGGAGGTGCTACCTACCGGCCCTACCACTACCAACCACACTTACCTGTCTACTCTACTAGCACATACATAGGTACACGCACGTGCCACACACCTGTGCGTGTCACTGTCTGATGCGCTAGTTGCGCCGGCCTGAAATCCGGCTGGACCCAGCCCCTTTTAAATGGCGCGTTTGCAAGCAGCAGCCGCATGCACCCATGGCTAGCTGCACCAAAGGGCCGTCAGCAGTCTCGGCCGTCAAATTGAGGCTCAAAGTCACGAGATTCTGGGCTGCATGCAGCAGTACAGCAGTACATGCAGTACACGCAGTACAAGGAGGGCGTCCTAACGCGCGGCGTCTCGGCGGACGTGTACCTGCCACGCACCATCCATCGGGCAGGCCACCCTGTGTAAACCTGTGCCGGGATGCTGTCAATGAGCACCCCACCGTGACAAGCACTCCATGCAGGCCGTACTGCGGCGCGCACGCATGCGGTGGGATATTGGTGGGATGGAGCGGGCGGAATGGCGGTCGGTGTCAGGTGCACCGTTAGCCTTCTTGGTCACTGGTAATATGATCACAGCCATTGTGCCATGGTTTTGAAGCCGCATGGCAGCATGAGACAAGCACAAGCGTTTCACAGTCCTCCTCTCCTGCTTTTGCTCCAGTAGGTCCCGGCTGCTGGACGAGGAGATGCGTGAGGGCTCGCGTGCTGGAGCGCTGGCGCTAGTCCTGGACACGCTCAACAGGCAGCAGCCCTTGCAGTGCAGAGTGGATGGCCTGACGCAGCTCCACCAACTGATATTGCCCCGGGTGCCAGGAGGCAGCACCTCCTCTCCACCTGTGCACAATGCCATTCAACACAAAGGAGATGCACAAGCAGATCCCCAGCTAGTTGTGCGTTTGGCGGAAGCAATCCTGGATGATTATCCTGATAACGTCACGGAGTTGGCCAAAAGAACAAACGCCACGACCCCACAGGACGTTGCCATCCTGTGCCTCGACAACCTGGCTGTGATCTGCACACGTGAAATCTATGCACCTCTCTGGAGCAAGGGCACTGTTGGGGACTCGTTGCTGACTGGGCTTGTGCGGTACGCGAGGAACCGCCTCAGCTATCGGCTCCCAACCTCAGAGGACACAATCCTTGAGACACTGCTAAGGACTCTGACGGCATTATGCATTGGCAGCAGATCTGCTCCTGCCTCGCTGGACGTCGTGCGGAGGTTACGAAAACGGTACGTCTGCCTGTGATGTTGCCAGTCAGTTCATCCACCAGCAGAAGTTCAGATTGCCTGGCAATCAAGCAAACGAGCATAGGAGGACACAATACCTCGCCACCTAGCGACGCTGATTACACAGGAATGCACAAGGGGCGCAAGAGGTACAAAATCTTTGTTTTCGTCAAGGTGCCAAGACAGTGTGTTGTTGAAGGCATGGTTGTACAAGGCTTGACAAGTGTAAAGCACTGCGTGAGCAACTGTTCACAAGTTTGTGCACAAATTTGTGCCAGCAAGATCAGCCCAGGCCCAGCCACACCATTTATGCTGTGCCAAACCCAAACTTGTATGTGTGTTGCGCGCCACCATGCGTTGCTGCCCATGCAGGTGTTGAAGCTCGAGAGTCCAGCAGCGTTGTTATACCTTGTTCGGCAAGCCACGGCGCGCCTGCGTGTTTTGCGGTATTCAAGCGACATAGCACCGGCAGCCGACTTAGAATGGTGCTTACTCGACGTGCGGCTCGAAACAGCAGCCGTGCAAGCTTCACAGAGGCTGCAGATCGTGCACTGTGAAGGCAAGCTGTGTGACAGTGCACGCGTTGTCTTGGACCTGCTGCTGCAGCTGGCAAGTATAGGAACGTTTTGTTCTGTAGAAGCAGGTGGAGGCGGTTTCGATACAGAGGCCTGGATGGGGCAAGCCGTGCGGCCGTTTCTGCGCTGCTTGGAGGCAAACGGCGCTTGGAGCGTGCTGCATGGCGCAGCGCAGCAGCTGGTGGCCGAGACGGACGCAGCCGAGGCAGCAGTGCAGGCCCAAGCAGAAGCGCCACATGGCGAAGCAACGGTGCAAAACGATGCACGTGAAGACCTGGGGATGCTTTCAAACCTGTTGCTGCTTCACTTAACCGCTTGTCCACCGCCAGCGGCAGCTGAAGTGGACGCGCTTTGCCGGCAAGTTGTCGAGCGGCTGCCCAGGTGCCTGCTGCCACCCCCGCGGCACGCACAGTTTGTGCCGGCACTCGGCAGCCTCGTCTTATCGAGTAACATGCGCGGATGTGGCCTGGGGACGCCCAGCGCCCTTGGCGTTAAGGCGACCAAGATACGCCTCATGCTCCAACACGGCTTGCTGTCCAGCCTGGCAGTGCTCGCCAGCGCTCCTGTACCGACCCTACACGTATGACACGCTCACAGTCCTTCTGATGTTTGCTAGTGACTTTCCCAAGTTGCCTGCTGCAATCGCCGCCGACCACGTCAAGCTGCTGCGGCAGAGAGGCAGCAGCGCGGAGAATCCTGCCAGCAACGCCAGCGGCGACGAGCAGCAGCAGCAGCAGCAGCAGCAGCGGTCGTTGTACAAGGTTTCGGTTGCAGTCATGCAGCCAGGCGGCTCGTTCCACACTGCCTGGCTGGCTGACAGTGACGGTGATGGTGACGTCCACAGCAGCTGGAGCTCCCTGCACGACTTGATCAGCGCAAAGATTATTCAGCCTACACAACGCTCCGTCGAGGTCAGTTCAGTCCCTGGCTGACGCTGCATCATAGCGTTACTCCGGCGCATGGTGGGGATGTACTGTGGTAGTGGAGTGCATTGGCGTACCGGTATGTTGGGCATGTTGAAGTATGTACTGCTGGTGGGTGTATTGGAGGGCGGGGGACCGCATGCTGCTGCAGCGTACCAATGGTGGAGTGGTTGTCGATGATAATTGATACCATACACCCCCATGGCAACAAGCAGGCCCATAGTTGGATACCTGCGTACCTGTATTGGACCGGGGCAGGTCATGCAGGTGAGTGTGGCGCTTGCTATATGCAGGAATTGCTGCGTGCGACAGCCGCAGCCATGCTCCCGCCCGCTGCGCCTCCGCCGCCATCGCCGCCGCAGCATGCGCCAGCGCCCCCCCTGGCTCTTTCATCGCCGCCGCTGCCGTCGCCGACGCAGCAGCAGCAGCAGCAGCAACAGCGCCCCTCGCGACTGCTGCCGATGTTACAGGTGGTGCATGTGCTGCTGCGACAGCTGAAGGTGGCACATGCAGCATGCAGCCAGGCCTGGGCCAAGCAGCAGGCAGCTCACAAGCCAGCGGCAGCAGCAGCCGCAGCAGCGGCCAGGTGGCAGGCGCCAGCACAGCTAGCAGCAGCGTGGCTGCCGCAGATGCTGCTAATGGAGGTGCGCTGGGTGCTGGCTCGGCCGCCGCTGGCGCTCGTATGTGTGTTCAGTGCGGCGCTGCGGCCGCGAGTCCAGGCATTCGGCTGCGCCGCTGCGGCGGCTGCGAGCGCGTGCGCTACTGCAGCCCCGCCTGCCAGAAGGCGCACTGGAAGGCGGGCCACAAGACCGCGTGCAGCAGCGGCGGTGATGGCGGCGGTGGCGGTGCGGCCGCCACCCCGCAGGGTGCTGGCAGTGTTGCTGGCGGCCCCCCGCGGGCGATGCGCCTATCACCACTGATCGAGGTGATGTTGAGGCTGCTGCTGCGGGTGGTAGCTGACCCGCATGCGCCTTGATCGCATGCATGCGCCAACAGCACCACTCTGCCACACATATGCCAGTCAGTCAGACAGGCACGCATGCATACACGCACATGCCGGGGCCCTGCACTTACATGCCGGTTGAGGCACGGTCATTGGAACCGAGGCCTTAGAACCGAGTCAATTTAATGCATTTATCCATTAATTCATTCGCATACGGCGTGTGTGTTTGGCGCCGTAGGATGCTACCGCCTCGATGGCCCTCTGGACCCCCCTGTATCAAAGCTGACATGTTGTACTACGTGACCTCTGCTTGTACTTCACAAGGTACCTAGTAGTGTGCGCATGTGCTGCATGCAAACCTCAAGCGCCTTGGCTCACTGTTCGTCGCATGTACTGGTTTGGAGCGCTTGCGCCCAACAAACAGCTGGCAGTAGGTTGGCGATTATGGTGCGTGCTGCGATGCGGCGGCGGACAGCACCGGGCTTGCGGCGACTGCACGCGGCGTGCCAGCGCTTCAGTATTGCATTGCTTGCTGTACGCACCAGTATGTACTGCATGCATGGGGTGTACCGCAGGGGTGCATTGGACGGCACGGCAGTACAGTACCTGCAGGGGTGGCAGTCGTGGTGCTTCCCTGTGTATTGCTGAGACGACCATCTGCTGCGCAGTGCGTGCACACTCAACTACAAGCCCTGCTATGTTTACCTGTGTGGCCTGACCGGGCTGACGTACCTCAGCCCCCCCCCCCCCCGGGGCAACCGGGCCTTGTCAGTGTGGGTGCACATGTGAGCCTGCTGCCGTGACTGTGATGACGGCAGTGATGCCCGTGCTCATGACAGTCCCGCCCGCTGTGCAGTGCTGAACGTTGGGAGCGCCATGTCGTGTGGCAGTGTGGCATTGACACACGCTCGTGCCCACGACTTATCGTTGGGTTGAGGGCGTTGAGTATTAGTGTGTGTGTGGCACATGACCTACCTTACCGCCTGACGAGCGCTCGCCCATCACAGGATGCTTTGCTGCAGCACACCTGCCGCCAGGTTGTCACTGGTAGGCTGCAGCATTGCATCATGCGTGCCTGCTCGCGCATGGTTTTACCTGTCAATTCCATTACGGTGGCGGTGTCTCCACGCCGCTAGCTGTCATGCATCTCAATAGCCAGCACGCCGTAATGCCGTATGCATGCGGGATAGATGGTGTGATCAAGCCATGCTAGCCACCTACCTACCTACCCAATGCTACACTTGAATTTGAAGTACGGAGCGGCAGCTGTCGGCCAGCAGCAGTAAGTTCATCGGCACGCATGCATGCACACAGTGGCAGGAAGATAGCAAGGAAGGAGGCCCTGGCTGGCTGGCAGCATGGTATGGTTAGGGTTTAGGGTTTAGGTGTGGCAGTGGTTGGCGCACATGGAGCACAGCCCGTGCAGGTGAAAACGGTGGACCGGTTGCAAGTACAGCAGCAGCGGCAGCACGGGGTGCATGAGAAATTGAGAACAGGGCGGGCGGGCTGTTCTCGCGCGAGCGTGCGGCTGCCCCTGCCTGGCTGTGTGGCTACCTAGCGCAAGGTGCTGAGGTTCCCTGGTGCATGCAAGGAGTGTACAAGCGCACTCCTTATACACTCAAAGTGGACCTTAGCGACAACGTTGTCCCACGCGTGTCGGCAATGAAGGCAGCATCACGCTGAGGGGAGGTGAGGCTGCATGCAGGGTGCACACGAATCTTTTACCATGTATGTTCCAGGGGGGGAGGGCGGAAGGCTGTAGAATTCACAATCCCTAAAACCTCGCAGCCGGCCTTCCATGACCCCCACACTTGGTGTTCTTGCGTTCTTTTGACAACCGTCCATACCTACTTGCCTCCATACACATTTGAATGAACAAAACGTTTGACTCCCCAAGCGTGTCATGTGATGTGCACAGGTGGTACCATACTATGCGTTAGCTATGCGTTAGCTATGCGTCCGCCACTACCGCCACATGCATGCACTCAAGATAGGAGAGAGCAGCAATGATGATGGGCACGGTACACATGGCGGCTGGCAGCTCCACATGCATGGCCACCTAATCAGAAGCCAGAAGCAGCCCCGATTTGTATGTCATGCAGGTGCGGTGCGGTCTGGCACGCCGTAGCCACCTGCTGCCAGCATTCTTCGTCCACATCGATGAGGCGCAGCCCGGCAAGGTGCGGCGAGGCCAACAGCGCGTCACACAGCGGCGTGGCATCTGGTTGCTGACCACCCCTATAGACTGCGCGAATGCCCAGCGTGCGCAGGCTCACCAGGAACGTGGCAGCACGCAGGGCGGCCCCTACAGCTGGGTAGGCGGTGCTGCCCCAGTTGTCGATGCAGTCAATAACGATGAGGCTGAGCTCTTGCAGCGCCGACAGGTGCCGGGCGCTGGGCAGCAGCGCGCACAACGGTTGCAAGTCCGGCTGATCCAGGTTCACCCGCAGTCGCGCCAGGCTGCGCCACGCCGTGCAGGATAGCACCACACAGGCTAACACCTGCAGCCCAGTTTCCACATCTGGGTACATCTGGGTGAGAGCCGCGACCTCCCACCTCAATGTCACGCAGACCGGCCAGGTTGGCGGCAGCATTTCTTGCGAACAGCCCCATGAGAGCATCCGCGCCGTCTTGGTCCGTCCCACAGTAAGACATGAGCAGCGCTGTCAAGCTGCTCAGGTGCTTGGCCTGAAGCGCCGACACAAGCGCCTTTGCCGCGGGCCCTCGTAGGTTTTGGTCCCACATGCCCAACACCTGCAGCGCGCTGAGGCCGGTGGCAGACGCCAGCGAGCGAAACACCTCTGCAACGCCCTCGGGCGGGCCCATTAAGATGGGCGGGTGCAGCTCCGTCAAGCCATGCAGGTGGCTGCTATGCCACAGTAGCGTTGCAACATCCGCGCTCTCAGCAGGCATGTACACGCGCAGCAGGTTCAGTTTGGTGAGGCGGAGGTGCGCCGAGTTGGCTAGCACACGCACGACACGCAGCGTAAGGTCTTGTTGCATGTCCAAGCTGAGGTCCAGCTCACGCAGCCCAGAAAGCCGTGTGTGCTGAAGCTGGTCGCATAGCTCATCAGCTGCTGCCTGATCGTCAACAGGCATGCGAGCTAGGTTCAGGCTGGTGAGCGAGGACGCGACGTGGGGCACGGACAAGACCTTGGTCCAGCCATCCGCGGTCTCGCCACAACGGTCTGACAAGTCCAGGTGCTGAATGCGCGACATGTGCGTGGCTTCTGCAAGCGACGCTGCCAGTGACTGCCAGCCGGCCACTGTGACGCTGTCGTACGCCAGATCCAGCCGTGTCAAGCCCGCCAGGTGGGGCGAGCTAAGCAGCGTGTTGCCGAGCTCCTCAGCGCGCAGGTCGCCTATTCTGCAATGGCTGAGGTCCAGGTGCGTGAGGTTGGCCAGGGACAGCGCCTGCAGTGCCATGATGTTGTGCATGTGCAGCCCTTGCTTGACCAGTTGCGGGCCAAACTCGCTCCCTTCCTGGCCCAGCTGCCTGCCCCCCCCTCCGGCGCAGGGCACTACCT
>BDDA01001623.1:0-15062 GCA_001662385.1 Chlamydomonas asymmetrica | reverse complement strand
ATAGCTTGGCAACCCCCTTCTGCTTGCCTGGTCCCCATCTGGGGGGAGCATGGGCCGTGTGGCCAACACGCTCCTGATGTAACATAACATAACATAACATGGACATCGCTGAGGGGGCAGGGCACCCATATTGGCAACCCGCCTCCGCCAAGTTCCGCAAGCACTACTATACCAGCCCCGATGGTGCACGCTACGACACCCTGAGCGCCACGTTCGGGTTGTGGATGTGCAGGACAACGGGTGTGCCAACCGTCCTCCCGCGCGTGCTGCTGTACCTGGTGGGTGGAAGGATATCACACGCAGGAGCAGCAGCAGCAGCAGCAGCAGCAGCAGTGCCGCAGCGTAGCAGCGGAGGGAATTGGAATGTGGAGTTTTGTTGGATGAAATTCCTGTACAGGACGCAACAATCAACAACACGAGGCGGCGCTGACTGTTGCATGCCTGGCCTGCCACGCCCCCGCCCCCGCCCCCCAGACTTGGTTGCCAGCATGGCGGTGCGATATTGCCGATTGTACACACGCGCTGACTGTATGCATATCAGGAGCTGCAAGGCTACAAGACATCGTATTTGTTCCTTCTCGTTGCGCACACTCATTCGCATGACCTTACTTCCTTGCGCAGGGTCAGGGTCATGCGATGCATTAGCGGAACTCATCCGCTGATTCCCTTACGCCTCATTGGCCCTGCCTTGTGCTTGGGCCGACATCGTGCCTGGAGCGCCTCGCAACACCAACATCCTTTCCTGGAGATATCTACATTCATGCAACCTGCTGTTGTTGCCGGCATGTGGCCCCTGCAGGCCAGCATCATGGAAGACCTGGCGTCACGCATGGCCATCAACGACACCGCCTCAACAGCGTCGACAAATTCCTCATCAGGCGGGCAGCAGGCGGCAGAGCCTGCTGCAGGAAGCGGCAGCAGTAGCGACGTAGTGGGTGTGCCGTCGAATGCCAACGGACGACGGCTGCTTACCCGTTTGTTCCGCCCCTCCAGCCTGTCAGCCCCTCTGAACAACGCCTTCTACATGACCGGCCTCTTCTGCATTAACACCGTGTGCCCCCCGCTGCTGGGCGCGCTGGGCAGCGCGTTGGGTTACTTGGTATGGTTGGATGCTGCTGCGTGCCTGATAGTGCTGGTGGTATACGTGCTGCTGAGACGCTCTGAGTGGCACAAGTGGCGCATCATACCCAAGACCGCATTTGAGGCGCTGATGAGCGTTCATGTGGAGCCTGTACCCGCACCATCGCCGTCCGTGTCATCTCGTGCAACAGCGAAGGCACTTGCGTCACCACCTTCGATGCCGCCGCAATCATCGTTGTCCACACAGTCATCCCCGCCACCGCAACCGCTGTTGCAGCCACACATTCCACTGACGCCACAACCGCCACTCCTGGCACACGTGCCGCTGCCACTGCCAGCTTCGCCATCACCACCGCTGCAGCCGCCGCTGCCGTCTCCTGTGTCAGAGCCGCAGCCACACCCAGATTACCAGCAGCAACAGCGTTCCTTATCCTCATCATTCCGTGTCAAAATGTTGAAGCTGCCGGTTGTGGATGTGTGTGTGGCCCCAGCCGCGCTGTCAAACACTCCAGGCAGCACCAACTCCCCACCCGGCGCATTGCCTGAACTGTCGGGAGGAGATGCGGAGCTACAGCATGCTGGCACCGGCAGCGGCATGATGATTTCCAACGTTTTGTTCAACAGCGCGTATAGCGGGCACGGCGTCACTGCCGATGCGCTGACGCGTGAATGAGTGGATCACACCTCGAGTGGACGCAGCAGCAACAATGCAACCCCGGCCGACATCGCAAATGCAGAGGGCCTGGGTGCTGAATCACCGGCCCTGCCAAAACCCGGAAGTCAGCGCTTGTGCCAGGCATTGCTGGGTGGCTGCACTTTGTGAGTGTGTGAGCGAGGGAGGGAGATCATGGTGCGACATCACCCATAGCAGGATAAAGTGGTACGGCTCACATCTATCCAATGACAGCTCGCTAATAGCAGCGGCCGTAGAATGCTAGCTCTGTGAGCCTATGACATGCATTAAGAGTTGTTGAACCACTCAGATGGACACATGGTTGCTATGTACATCAATGAACTGTATTATGCAACCCTGCACGATGCGGATACCCCACACTAAGCCCTTGTGGGCGTGCATTGCTGCTGGTGTTTGCGATGTGCTGCACTCAACCGCTTGTGGCCATGCATGATGCTTATGCTGATGTACTGCGGCCCTCTTGCACACCATGTGCATAGCTTGGCGACCCCCTTCTGCTTGCCTGGTCCCCATCTGGGGGGAGCATGGGCCGTGTGGCCAACACGCTCCTGATGTAACATAACATTACAGCCTTGGCCTTGAACAAGTTCACCAAGGCGAGGACGTCCACATGGTGATGGTTTGATGACCGTGGTGCGCGCTGCCCACCTGACCCCGTAACGGGGGGGGCTAGGAGCTTTGCTGTGTCTCACATTAGGTTGATTCAATCCCAGCGATTGAGACGTGGTGATGCAGCCTCAACCGCGTAATCTGCAGCGATCTTGGACGGAGCAATGTCTGCCTGCCTTCCTAGCACGAACCACCGCCAGACATGCGACAGTCGTCACACGCCGATGGCGCGCGGGGCAACACAAGCTGGAGTGTCGATGTTCGGAAATCGAGCAAAGTGCTGTATGCCGTATGCATGTGCTGAATAACCAATTGCTTGTCCAGTTGTGCGCGTGCTTTTCGGATGCATCAACGCGTTGGCGGCATTATTTATTGTATTTGATCACGGCCTGTACTTCAGTTCGGATTCCGCCGATGGTGGGGCAACCAGGTCATTTTTTGGTGTACACGAATTCGATTGTTGTATCCTGTTCGTGCTAAGTAATCCAGCAAAAGCTTGTGCACTGGTTATGCGTGCGTGTTAGCCGGCGAATGCCTCGGTGTATTGTGGGTGCATCAACGCCTTGGCGGCAAAGTTGACCGTGAAGTGTGATGTGAGGCCATGTAATGCTGTATGTACTGGGGGAGGAGAGGGGGGGGGGGTGCGATGAAATGCGTGCGGTCTTGCATTGTCGGTCTGCATTGTCTGCTCGTATACATGTTCGAGGTAACTGGATGGAGTTTGTGCTGATCCCTTTCCCGTGTGTGCGGGGGGAGGGTGCAAGGCCATGGTGATGCCCTCAGCCAGAGCCCCTGTGGGATGCTGCTACTTTTGCCTGGAAGCAGGATGGATGGCGACCCACAGCACAACTAGCACCAAGGGCAGTGATCCAAATCTACAGCCGAACAAATCACCATTGCGCCATGCAAATGCAGCACGCAGTCGCGGCATGCGTGTGAGGCGATACATCCGTCCAGCTATGCACAACGCGGCAAGCGCATCAGCGCTGCGGTGCCTGCCGCTGTTGCCGGCCATGCGGCCGCAGCCGCAAGCGCGTCGGCAGCGTCTGCGCCAGCATGCATGCATGCCATCAAGGGGCCACGCCTTGCTTTGCAGCGTACCTTAGGCAACATACCGCAGAGCGATAGGCAAGCTTGCTCCCTGCAGCGTGCTTCAAGCAACAGCGAGGTTGGCAGGTGGAAACCTTCCGATCTGCTAGCTGACGAGCCAGGACTATTGGGCTGCGCTGCTCATGGCCAAGCACGCACTGCAGGTGACCAACGTAAGCCCGTGATAAGCGTGCAGCTGCTAGGCCGCAGACGCACTAGACGCACGTTGGCAGCTAGCATGAATTAGGCTGCGCTGCAGCGAGAGCCGCCACAGCAGCATGAGCAGCAGCATTGGGAGAGGCGGCGGCAACAGCAGCATCCACGGCTGTGACAGCAGCAGGCAACCGCAAGCGGTAGGTGCAACCCGAGCTGCTGTCGGAAGCAGAGGTCAGCAGCGCGCTGTCAGCCAGCATGCGCCTGCGAGATTCAGAGCTGGGAGTGGGAGTCAGGGCAATGCCACAGCCGGCAGTGAGTTCCACTCCGCAGCGCTTGTCAGCTTGGGCGTTTGGCTCCGAACCTGCCGGACCACTCAGCACCACGCGAGCGGCACCGCCAGCACCACCGTCAACCCTTCACAGGCCGCCACCATGCACCGCCACGTGTCAAGAGGCGCGCTGCCAGAATTTCAGGCTGCAGCCGGCACGGCTGCATCAGCAGCCAGGCGCGTGAGCCTGAGGAACATGACGGGGGGATTGTGTTCGGGCGGCGCAGGCCGGCGCGGGACATGCTGCAGTACGTGGCGCTGACTGGGCCTCTGCATGCGCATATCCACATGAAGGGTGGCGGCCAGGAGGAGGCGGGCACGCTGGCGGCGGCCATGGCGGGTGCGCAGCGGCTGTATGCTGCGCTGGACCGCGCGTTCGCATAGTTCGCGCTGCTGCAACAAAGCAACTGCCGCAACAGTAGCAACAGTAGCAACAGGCAGAGCAGTACGGAGTGGAGGACGAGGAGCGGCAGCCTCTGAGGTCCTCTGAAGGGTAACTTGGGGGACGATGGTACTGATGTGTGATTTGTTTAGGGCCGTTTGCTTTCGCGCGCTCCTATGGTTGGAAGCAACGCTTTATGTATGACACAGCAAAAATGTGCTAGGCACCAAATGCAAGCAGTCAACCCGGCATTTGCCCAATAATCAACAAATGAACAACACGTGCTGTGGCAACTTATGGAAGGATAAGTGTGGGTTTCAGGCCTTTCCAGTTTTGCGAAAGCCCTTGACTGCACACCGTACCCGTCAGCCGGCTCAGCCTTCAGCCTATTCCTGCTGAACGGCACTCTCTGCAGCTATTCTGGTGCTTTTGGAAGCTCAGGAGCTGGGGCACGTTACTGAGTATACCGTTTACATACGTTTGTGTCGCCGCCTGTCTTGCAGCGGTTAACGCATTGGCAGCTCTGCTGGGCAGGTTAAAGGGGGGCTTGCAACAAAAAACACCAGGGTTGGAGAAGTGGTTGTTACCTCATGTGAGCTTTATAGATTTCGCAAGTCATTGCATTCGGTCAAAAAGGGTTTTGCGTTCTGGCGCATGTGACAGGGGGCGGGTATCTTGCGCCTCCAAACCATCACCCACCATCAAGTTGGCTGCCTGACCTATAAAATCACCGTGCACATATTAGTGTCGCTGCCTTGAGCTTTCCTGCTTCCAACAAGACCAGTGTGAGCTTTTAGAGCTGAAGTGGTGCAAGTGTGAAGTGGTGCAAGGGCTTGCTTGCATTGCTTGCTTGGAGGATTCGAGGGCTCCAGCTCACTGGTAAGCCCCAGCAAGGCAGGTTTTCAGGCTACATAGCTTACACATAAAACCAGCGCGCACAGTCAGCTACAACCTCGGTTGAGGCAGATATCCGAGTGAACATGGCGTTGCGGTTGGGAGTGCCGCCAGGAGAAGCTGACAACCAGTCAGGTTTCATACCTACTGCGGACGGCAGTACAGGAGAGGGTCATATCCGACAAGAGCACCAACCCACTCTGAACCGCAGAGACCACGTGCCTTTTGCGTCACAGTCCTGCCTGCGCCGCTCCAGCAACCTGCAGTATTCTGCCGCACAGAAGCAGGACATGAAAACGCTGTCAGAAGATATGACTGTAGTAACAGACTCCTCGCAGCAGGACAAGCACAACGGTGGTTGGAGCTTCCGCACCAGCGGCACTGGTCGCACAATAGCGACCATGACAGTGCGCAGCGTGCGCAAGCTGGGGTCAGTTGTGCGGCACCCTATAATCGAAGAGACAGCTGTGAACATCGTGAACCCCAAGTGAGTGACAGTGCAGCACCCATTGGTATTCTTCGCAACCAGGTTGCTCCTGCCTGCGCCGCGGAATACGCCATTATCAGCGGTTTGCCCTACCGGCTCTTGTCTTAGGGCGGTTGATGGTGTGCTGCACACAGTGCTGGTCCAAAATGGGCTCTCAGGTTCACATCTGCGCATGCGTGCCCCCACCTCCAAGAATGATACCGTGGAACTTGGCATGAACGTATGTTTGGCTGTTGTTGCCCTCCTGCCAGGCTGCGCTTGTTCGACAAGCCGCTGCTGTTGGCGCTGGTGGTGGCACTGCTGACGCTGGGAGCAACGGCGGCCATCGCGTGGGCCATCCATGCTAACTGCAGCGACATCAACACCTTCCTGCCAGCGGCCGAGCTGCTCAAGGTGGGTGCGGGTGGGATTGAGAGCGGCGGCGAGTGCATGCATGCACGCATGCGCATGCACGCATGGATGCCGTTTCTACTGACCGCCAATGCAATGAGTTTGGGCATCGACCAGCAGGCTTGGGGAATGCCAGCCACTTAGGTACCTAGCTGCCTAGCATGCTCCTGCGCGTGCCCCCCCTCTAATACACCAGCCCGACAGCCCCCTCGGCGCCCACGTACATCAAGCCCACACGCGTACTTAAGTAGTTATGTAGCCAGCTAGGCCTTGCATGCTCCGCACCTATGCAGTGCATGCGTTCAGTGCAGTGTAGTACGTGCTTGGACAGGTGTTTGTATGCATTGCAATGCCGCATGGTACTGTCATGCTTCATGCTACAACAATCTCACAAGCCACGCACGCACGCACGCACGCACGCACGCACGCACGCACGCACGCACGCACGCACGCACGCACACACGCACGCACGCACGCACGCACGCACGCACGCACGCACGCACGCACGCACGCACGCACGCACGCACGCACGCACGCACGCACGCACGCACGCGTTGTTCCCTTTGCGGCAGTCGCCCGATCAGCCCATCCACCCACCAACCTCCATCTTAAGCATATGAACACTGCACGGCCCAACGGGAATCACCCTGCATGGCCCCATGTAGGTGCGTAACGCAGCCGGCGACATCAAGCGCACCAGCTGCAACACGCTGGTGGATGCCAGCCTCAAGGCCTTTGTGCCTGACAGCGCGCTACTGCCCTACACAGATGTACGGCTGAGCCTGCGCAACACAGAGGCAACATACCTGCAGGTAAGCGAGACTGACTGCGAGGTATGGGTGACGATTATCACTATGCAGTAACCCCCGTGTACTGCATGGACAATGGTGAGCGTACGGTTGGGGCTTGGGGCTATAAACTAAAGCAGACGGACATCGGCTTGCGACTGCTGTGCATACTGCGTGCTCATGAGCAGCAGAGCCTGCCTGCATACATATGGATGTTCTCCATGTGTGCGTGTGCTTTGTGGGCATGCGTGCGCCCAACACCACCAGCGCAAGTGCGCAACCTCCCTTTGCGGCCCGCTCTTGCCTTGCAAGCAAGCACGCATGCGTGGCATCCATGCATTTCTGAGTTCCTAATTTGTCATGCTGCTAATGCTGCACCACCTCATAGGAGAGCGGTGCGCTGGTGGGGCCACTTCGATAGCCGATCAAACTTTCCCTAGTGCACTATGATGCAAGCGTCAAGGCCATGCCCACTTCCGTCGTCCTGCCTCTGCGGCTGTGCCATGCAGGCAACCTTCAAGCCCTACAACTTTGAGCTGATGTCTACGCTGCTGCGCAACACGATGGAGCGTGCGGCCCACCCCAAGGACGCCTTCACGCGCCTGGTACCCAAAACCAGCGCCGGTACTGCGGCGGGTGTCGCTGCGGCACGCTGGCTGGCTGTGTTCCGCGACCGCGTGGGCAACACGTCACTGGCCGGGGTAAGTTCTGATTCCATCAGCGCTCCGCTTACACATACAAACATACAAGCGGCCCATTTGCTGCTGCTAGGTGCATGCGTAAAAAGGTACGGAGCATTGCGGCAGGCTTATTGGTCACGTCACATTACCAATAGCACTACTGCACTGCATGATTAATGGATTTAATGTCTTTATGTCCGGTGGCCTCGCAGGCCCTAGGGGTTTACGGTGCACACAGCAGTGTGGATGATGTGTGCCCACTATGGCGACCACTGTAGCCGGGTGTTCAGCACATGCATTCCCTTCACTTCTCAGCCCTCATTCACAGGACAGGCATCCCGGTGCCATCTTGCCTGGCTTTGTCAGCGACTCAGCGTGCTCGCTGCAGCATGCACAGTCATGGAACGCAGCAATGCTGGATGTACAGTGAGACCAACATGACCATACCCTGCACAACCCCTCACGTTCGTTCACCTTGCATGATCACATTCAGATGCCCTTTGGTGATCTAGTTAGCGCTGTGCAGGTTCCGCATCCATTCATACCTGCATGTACGCATGGATGGGCATTCTTGGCTGCATGCATGGCTGGGCGCAGGCGGTACAGTCGCAGCTGCTGAATGCCATCGCTACCCGTGTCATGTGCTACCAGCATGCCTCATCGCCCACGGCGCTGTCCCTCTGCCGCCAGCATGCCCTTGAAGCGCTGCAGCACCCAACCGGCACCGGCAGCTACTGGCGGAGCGCGCCACCGCCGCCGCCGCCAGAGGGCAATGATGTTTCCTTTGCGATGACCGTCTTTGAATGGGCGCCTGTGCTACTGGCTTGGGATAATTCAGCCATGTCGCCTCCTCCCTCTCCGCCTGTTGCGCCCCCAGCGCCTGCGGCGGGCGCTGCGCTGCCGCCTGGCGCTCTCGCTGATGCGGGCGCGACAGTGGCGCTCGCAGATACTGACAGCGGGTGGGGCGAGTGGTTCTACATGTACGTGTATGACGATTACGACTACATTGACACGCTGGCGAAATACCCCGCCAATGACAAGAGTGAGTTTGGGCTGCTGTACATTCGGTACTGCGGTCCAGGGGCAATGGTTTCGATAAGACACCAAATGGAGACTCTGTGTCTACAGCCTGCATGGAGGCGGGAAACGTCCAAACAAGGGAGGGATGAAGCAGGGCTTTGCATGCTGTTTGGTTTGTCAATTTGGTTGCCCTAGGCTGTTGTGAACCATCTCGATAGTGGCGTTCACACCCTCCAGGTTGCAAACACACCCTGGACAGACGAGCGTTACTGCTCACACAAAGCAGCAGAAGCTGCACTTGAGTGCAGCGTCAAAAGCTCGACATATCATGCATTTTCGCCTCTGAATGAGCCCGGCACCTGAGCCCCTGATTGTCTTCTGCCGCATGCAGACCCCACCGACTACACGATGCGCATTCAGTCATACGATTCTTCCATGACAGTCATCAAGAGGGCCGAAGCACCCGGCCGCTGGTACCTCGCCACTGTCCCGGAGGTTGTGCTGCAGGGCAAATGGGGCACGTTGTGCAGCTACGGCTTTGACACCGAGCCCAACCTCGACGTCGTGTGTCGACAGCTTGCACGGGATGCCCCCATCAAAACCATGCCGATTGCCTTCCACCACCCCACAAAGCTGGTGTCGTTGGGCGGGCGGTGGATCTCCCCTGATGATGCCAGCGATGTGTTTCGCGACGGTTTTGATTATGATGTGTCAGGGCTGCCTGGCGTAATCATGGAAGGCCTGAGCTGCGCTACTGGGGATGAGCCCGACATTGCCTCCTGCAGAAGCGTCATTGACCCACGCCAGTTTGCTTGCGATAGGGCGGAGTTTGCGATGGTGCAATGCCACCTGGCTGAGTCACCAGGTGAGCGACAGCCAGCCACTGGTGCAGGGATGATGCGCTGCAATGCATGGCATGCTGACTGCCTGGAGGTGCAGGCATGCGGCCGTGATGAGGCAGGGGTGCATGTCGTGGATGCAGGGCCTGATCAATGCATGCATGCATGCATGCTGCTTGCATGCGCAAGGCCAGACCTGTGCAGTACGGTTGAGCTGTCATGCCTGAGACGCATCGCCCTTGAAGCGCATGCATGCATGCATGCATGCTCACACACCGTGCACAAGGCCCGTACGCAAGCGCGTTGACAAGCTCGGGAATCACACTGCATGGCCCCACGGGCGCTCTTCCTGACGCAAGCACGTTGCAGCGAGGTAACCACGTTATACCAACACGCTCTCCTGTGTCATGCGGGGGGCAGGGGATGACGAGGCCAGTTGCTGCCTGACATTGTCCACCGTGAATGCGGGAGAGCCCGTGGAAGGCACGTGGGAATCCTCATCTGCCACGCGTGTCAGTACTTTATAAACAGGCAAACCACCGGGCGGACTGCACAGTTACTTTCGCACCTACTAAGGCATGAGGTGCGTCGGCCCTCCGCACCGGGCATCGTCAGTGACCTTACGTACACCTAGTACATCCGCATGAACTGCCTGATTGCACCTGTCAACATCCATCGCCTGCTGATGCTGCAGTGCTGCTGTGTGCGCTACGCCGAGCGGTTGTGTCAGGTGTTGCGGGCGGGCCGCAGGCGCCGCCACACCCTCCCCGCGCACGACAGCCGCCGCCGTCGCCGCCGACACCCGTGAGCGTTGCCGCCGCAAGCCCGCGCTGGAGCGAGCGGGCCCTGTACACGCACAGCTTTTCGTGCGTGATCAGCAGCGCGGCGGATTTCGAATTGCTGACCACAGACCCACTGCGGCCGGGAGCTTTGGCAGTGCCGCCTGGACAGCATCGGCAGCAGCAGCCTCGTAGCTTGGGAGACATCGTGTTCACAACGGCAGGGCCTGAGGATAATGATATGCAGAGCAACAACAGTGCCACCAGCAGCAGCGCCGCCGCACCTGGTGATGGACTGACGCTGAGCGTTGCAACGACCATCGGCACACGCATGGCGACGAATGAAGAGGGCAGTACGGTGGATGGTGTGTCGTTCTGGATAGAGGAGCTCAAGGTGGGGGCAAGTTGGCTATTTCATGCATCCCAACGTGTCCCAACAGCGATGTCGCTTACTGTGTGCCTTAATGGAAGCGCTAGAAGCGCCAATACAAGTGGTGGGCAGTTCCCACTGGTCTCACCTGGATGCCTGGATCGCATGCATGCATCGAGGGGCAGCGTATGTCATGATGGTGATGGTTGTGTATGCGAGCTACATCAAGGGTGATGGGTTCGATCATCCTTTCCTTCTGTTTGGTTTGTCGGGTGCAGTGTGTAACAGGCGCGCCATTCCGGACAGGGCGCCAATACAACTGTGCGTGTGGTGTATTGGCATATTGTGGTGTGCAGGTGAGCCTCAGCGGGGTGGTGCCGTTCACTAGCGGTGACCCGGAAGCGCCACGAACAGATCCGCTGCTGGACGACCGGCTGAGGCTGACTGGCAGCGCGCGCCAGAAGGAAACCACCTGGACCAACATATTCCGGGAGCAGTACTGTGAGCTGAAGACGGATGTCAAGGTGTGCGCCTCTGTGCGAGTCGTGTGTACGCAAGCCGCACGTGTTGTGCTGAGTCACAGAGCTCGTGTTGTGATGGGCATGCCAGTGTTGGGCATGCCAGTGTTGACACGATGAAGGGAAGGGCCAGATGTGTGTTTAGAGTTTTTTTTCCCCCGTTGGGCCATGCAGTATGCTTTCCCTGGGGCCGTGCAGTGTGCTTATGTTATGCGTGATGATGGGAACTCCCACTGCACCTGAGGGTGGCGAGGTGTCTGGAGGTGTGTATGCAAACAAGAGCTCTGATGCCGTCGGCCTGGTACCGGAACACACATCCATGCAACAGGGCATGTGCGTGTGCGTGTGATGCATTCACCCCCCAGGGCCTGGATGCCGCGACCTCGTCACAACGCTCCGACTTGAAGGCGGTCGTCATGACCATCACAACACGCTGCTGCCAGGTGGTGGGCGCGCAAGGTGGGTGGGGGGCGGTACCACAGCAGCAGCAGCAGCAGCAGCAGCAGCAGCAGCAGCAGCAGCAGTACGGTGCAAGGCACAACGAGCTGGAGCAGTTTTCATGCCTGAGAAGTCGAAATCCGTTCATGGCCATATTGCATGCAGATCTACAGCAGAGTCCACATGCTGTGAGGTTTGTTCCATCAGCCTTATCTCGTCCACCTGCAGTATTCCTACCGCCGTAACGTCCACCATTGATGCATGCAAGCACGCTAGGGGTGCCACCTGCTTCTGCACAAACTTAACTCAATGTGCATACCACACCTGTGGAAAAACACATACCGTACTGCATCACGCCCTTGCTCTTGTTTGCAACGCCTGTTGGCGTCATGCGTGCGTGCAGCCGCCAACGAGCTGTGTGTGGAGCGTGTGGAGGTGTTTGACGCGGAGGCGCGCGCCCTCATGGATATCGCTGAGGGGGCAGGGGGCCTCACCGCCGCCAAGTTCCGGAGTCGCTACTATACCAGCCCGGATGGCGCGCGCTACAGCACCATGAGCGCCACGTTTGGGCTGTGGAGCATCAGCGGGGGGGCAGGCGTACAGGATATCCTCCCGCGCGCACTGCTGTACCTGGTAGGTGAAAGACTCTATACACAGCAGCAGCAGCAGCAGCGGCAACAGTCGCGGTACAACATGGCCTGCTGCTGCATACGACGCATTGCGACGCTGCTTGCACGTTGTGCACTGCTCACACACACACGGGTGGCCTTGCTTTCTCATGAAAGTTCAAGCGTATGATGCAGCCCTCGTCACCTGTAGATGCCCCTTAGCTGGTCCTGATTGCTTCGGCCAATGTACTGACTAGAGCTCTCGAATCACTGGCTCCACCTTGATGCACAATCTCTCCCTGGAGGCTCTGCATGCATGCAACCTGCTGCTGCCGGCATGCACACGTGACCCTGCAGGCCACCATCATGGATGACCTGGCATCACGCCTGGCCATGAACGACACCACCTCAACATCAACGTCATCCTCATCAGGTGGCCAGCAGGCTGCGGGACCTGCCGCGGGCAGCAACGGTGGCAGCGATGCAGTGGATGTGTCATCAAACGCCAACGGGCGCCGGCTGCGCATCCGTTTCTTCCGCCCCTCCAGCCTGTCAGCCCCTCTGAGCAACGCCTTCTACATGACCGGCCTCTTCTGCATCAACACCGTGTGCCCCCCACTGCTTGGGGCGCTGGGCAGCGCGTTGGGCTACCTTGTGTGGCTGGACGCGGCCGCATGCATGGTTGTGCTGGTGGTGTACGTGCTTGACGGCAGCGCAACAGCAAAGCAGGTGAAGCTGGAGTTTGCAAGGCTGCGTCTGCTGGCCTTCTCCATGGAGCTGCAGTCGTTCCTTCCCGCTCCCAACATGCGCACTACTGTGCCGTCAGGCGACGAGAGTGATCCCGCTCTGGTTCGGTTTGCGTCGCTAGATGCGCGCGTCATCCATCCACAGCTGCAGACTACCCAATCATCGCCTGCATGGCTGCGCAGCTGAGAAGCTTGTGATTAGGTGCAACATCAACCAGCAGAACGTGGGCCACACTATGCATGCAGATGAGGAGGTGCTGCTGCAGCTATTGGATGACATGCCGCCACAGCAAATGCTGCCGTTGAGATCGTTACCGTAGGTTCAGCTGAATGCCCGTACCGGCTGCCGCCGTGTGCATCTGGGCATAGGAGCACGCTAACAGTTTGTAGTTGTGGTCGTACCTGAGCTGACAGGCTGGTACACTCGTTTTCCGACTTGGCATTACCATGAACTGATTTGTGCGGCGCTGGGCGCCCGTGCGCGCTCCGCGCTAGCTCGTCCCGCCATGTACTGCAGTGCAGTACATCACTGTTGACCGAGCTCAGCAGGCACAGGGGTTAGCAATTCGAGCTACAACTTGACTGGCAGAATGCCCACGGCAAGCTCTACGCACCTGCGAAATCACGGTTCAAAAACATTAGGTTTTGAGAAAGCTGGGTGAGTATACGCCTAAAAATACGCTAAAATGGCTCATATTTATACGCTGATACGCTGTTACGCTTATATATACGCTTATCACCCGTGGCCCGTATACGTTTATTTACAACCCTAATCATGAGTGGCAGGGCGCAGTGGTATCATTACACACCCCAGTGCCACCACCACTACCACTACTACTACTACTACTGCATGTGCAGCAGCCGTGCTGTGACACCAGGCAGGTCGTGACACTGTGACTGCTCAGCCACGCTGGCGGTGCCAGTGCAGTGCCGTGCACTTCCGTCCTTCCCACCTACCTAGCGGCGCGCTGGCTGGCGCCACAACTACAACAGCAACCCAAACAGCAGCAGGCACCCAACAGCTCGCAGGGTGCGTTGAGATTTTCGGCCCGGGGCACGTGGCGCCCACGATCAGGCACCCCCCACCCACGCGTCCACGCAAGGTTCACTGACTGCTAGTTGGAACGGACCCCGGAGCACGCAGCGATGCTGGCTGCAGCAGGCTTTGAGCATTAGGTATTAGGCACTCTGAGGAACACGAGGAGAAGTCCGCCTGTTATTCGTCCTGAACGCCAAAGCCCAGCAGCGCTGCTGGCTATGCTACGCCGTGCACCCGCGGGCAGTGCTGAAGATGCACGCATTGCAGAATAAATGACTTGGGAGATAACAATGATAAAATAATGAAAACTACAATGATGACTTCCATCTAGACACCTTGGCCTGCATGCTGCACCGCACGCATGCGTTTGCGTGCAGCAGCACAGCTGCGGTGGACATCCGGAGGGAAACCCTGCGCCAAAGGTCGTGCTTACAGCAGCGTGTTTCGTTGCTGCAACCAATGCATGCAAAGCGCGCCCAAGGCCATTAACAGTTTGTACATCAGGCCCGCGGCGTCTGTGTTATGTGAACCTGAGAACAGAAATGGCATATTTTAGTGCAGCCCGCCCGTTGGGGCCCTTCAGCACATGAGCCCGCGGCTCCGCGCCCGCCCCGGCCCTGGTCCCACGCTGCGAGCCGCCGCCGCCGCCGCCGCCGCCCTTTCCGGAGGGCGCTTGCGGCCGTGCGGCCGCGGGCCCGCAGCCGCCCGGCCCGCCCCGCTGACCGCTCGCCCCTTGCAGGCCGTCGACGGCGAGGGGGCGTGAATGCGGCTTGGCGCCCGCCGGGCCGCCGAGGGAGGGGTGCGCGGCTTGTCGCCGCGGCCGCCGCCCACCCTGCCTCTGCGGTCCCCCTTGCCCCGGACCGTGCTGAGGCTGCGGCGTTGGCCGCGAGCCCCCGTCTCCGCCGTGTGCGCCGCCGCTGGCACCGGTCGGCCATGCACGCCGTTGGCGGCGCCTGTCACGCCATCCGACGGCCCCGCCGGGCCCCCGCCGCTGCATGCCACTGTATTCCACTGGTGTGCAAAACCATCAGGCCGCGGCTGCAACCCAGCTAAGCCCATCAATGCAAAGGCCGCGCCAAGCCAGCTGGCTCCAAGCTGGTGCGTCAGGCACAGTATGCCTTAGATGCT